>VYZV01021213.1:0-48701 GCA_013401275.1 Pandion haliaetus
GCCTCAGCCTCACCCCAAAGGCTGCAGCACTTTAGAACATGTAGAGGTGACTGCAGGCTCCTGCAGGAGCAGCCCATCAGCCCTTCTACACACCTTGGCCTTTTCACCATGCTATTCACGTGTGTATACACGTATATTTCTCTTGTCTGATTCGGGGGCAAGGGGAAGGCATGTTGTTTGGTCCAGAGTACCACCTTAACAGATTTTAGGCTCACCCATGGACCCACCCAGTGGCTGCCTGATGATGTGACACGAGTCTAATCAACATAGCCTGGAGTCAGACAATAAACTTTTACTTCTGACCATACCACATGTGTCAAACTTGCTTCTGCAGTAAGGAAACCCTCCATGTTTCTCCTAATATCAGAGAGGGGTCACTCTGAAGGGAATGGAGAATTCCAGGAATACTCCAAACAACATACACCCAACAAGCAGAGGAGAGAGATTTCATGTCTAATTCCTAAAACATAATTCAATACATTTGACATTTCATTTTAAAAAGTACCAAATATTTTTATGTCCAACTTCCCCCTCTGACACTGTGGAGATCTTTGTTTCTGCTATCTGATACATGGAAACACATACACTACCTCTGTAGGATCTAGCAGGATAGACACATCTTGTTACCATTAGAGGGTAGGACAATGTGTTAGTTGGAGACCATGCACTCATTATGCACTAGAAGAGCTGAACTATAGGTGCATTTCAGGGAGCATATAAATTAATCCATAAACAACAAGCTAGGTGGAGGGACATTTGTGTTGAAAAGGAACTACACTGCTTAGCTTAAGGATAAACTTCAGGGTACCAACATAGAAGTCAGTCTCCAGCAAAAAGGATTGTTAGAGATGCCACAGGAACAATTATAACCTACTACCTTGAATCTTCTACAATTATTCACCAATGAAGCACCCTGTGCTTGAAAATGATATATAAGAACACCAGGATTGGGTTTTCCCCTCAGCTCCTCTGATACATGGGAATTGCCCACACTGATGCCTGTCTTGTGATTTGTCGGATGGATTTGGAATAAATGGCTTTTTTTTTTTTTAAATGGTTTCCACTGTCATAGTTCAATAATCAGAGGAAACCCTGTGAAAACACCTGCTACTCTGCTCTTAATAGGTAAATAGCCCCTGTTTGGCAGTAGAGGACTTCTGATCTTTTCACCCAGTTGGTGGAAATGAAATGTGACTCTAAGTAGTCAGTACTTTTTATGGAGCAGGAACTATGGACCAGGAAAGATACCTTGGGTCATCTTGCATGCCATTAAAACTTGTGTTTAGGGAACTGAATCCCAACCTTACTGTAGGTCAGGACATTGAACTCCGTGGGAAGCTCTGTAGCATTACAGCTATATAGGTGACCTTACCAACTTCTTAATGCTTGACTTTGAAATTTAAGTTGTCTTGGGTAGACTTATGTGCATTTTCTTAAATCATATACTTTAAAAAAAAAAGACACACAAAAGAAAATGCCAGAAAATCCAGAATGTATTACCCTAGGGAAAAGCTCTTTGGTCATTACTGTTGACTTTTGAACCCATTGTCAACATGGCTGACAGCTGAGAACAGATGAAGCTGAAATTATTTCCACTGGTTTAATAAGAAGAATATGCATTTGTTACCACTAAGATACAAGTTCCTGCAGGAAAGTCATTAGTTTATCCTTTACACTAAGACAGCAACCACAAAAAAAGGCCACTAAGAAATACATCCTTATCATTTGGTTTTAGTAAGGAGTAGTGTGCAAACAAAGTCACATCAGTTATTTAGCACCAGGCACATTTTGCTGGAATGACATGCAACAGCACTTTAACACAGCCCAAGGTCCCTCTCAAGCTGTTGGTCAAAAACACACCCACACTGATGACCTTAAATGATGGCAAGGAGCCTTCCTTCCAATCAATCTCCCACAAAGAATGTGCTTATGTTTTCTGCAGGAAAAATTCTGTGGCCAGTAAGAGGCACCAGTCCTATAAGATGCTTTAGTACAGAAGAATGCATATCTAAGTATGCCTGCAGTACCAATTCCCAGCATTCACACTCTAAGATACACATCCAACACCTGTGTCTAAGGCTGAGGCTCTCATCTAAGCTTCCTCTGTGCTCAGTGGAGAAAAACATTACCAACTGAAGTCATCTCCTCCTGTGATGATGACCTAAAGCTGTGCCATCCAGTTGGCCTTCTGGAGGTGCACACCTCTCCCTTTTAACTGTAAAGGGAGCCCAGAGAAGGCATTTTGATTCCAGTGACTTTTAGATGGCTAAAGTTAGGGAAGATCAATCACAAACTGCAGTGCCTGTCCAATTGCTGGGCTCCAGAGGACACCAGAGATGAAGATGTTCTTGTCTTGTTAAAGCAGTTCTTACCTGGCTGATCATTCTTCTTAGGGCACATTTAACTTCTTTGTTCCTCAGACTGTAGATTATGGGATTTAGCAGGGGAGTAAGGATTCCCTAGAGCATGGAAACTATCCTATCCTGATTAGCTGAGTAGGTGGAGGAAGGCCATACATAGGTGCAAATGGTGGTCCCATAGGAAAGGCATACTACTGTCAAGTGAGAACCACAAGTGGAGAAAGCCTTGTGCCTGCTCTCAGAAGAGTTCATGCACAGGATAGCCACAAGGATATAGATGTACAAGATCAGAGTGACCAAAAAGGCACTGCTTCCAAGGACCCCAGCAACTGTGAGAATTACCAGTTCCCTACTGTAAGTAGGGAAGAAGGAGAGGGCCAGCATAGGGGGAATATCACAGTAATATTGGTCAACTTCATTAGAATCACAAAAAAAAAAGGTATAAAAATAAGATGTGTGCAACAGAGAATTAAAAATCCTACTACCCAGGTGCCAATGGCTAGATGAGCACACAATTTCATACCTCTTATATTCCTGTACTGCAGTAGATGACATATTGCAACATAACAGTCATATGCTATCACGGCCAAGAGAAAAATCTCTGTACCAACAACATCAATGAGGAAGAACAGCTGGAACATGCAGACAGTGAATGAAATCACCTTGCTCTCAAGCAACAAGGCCTCCAGCATCTTCAGCAGAGTGATAGTGGGACATAAGGATAAGTTGCCAAGGAAGAAGTACATGGGGTTGTGCAGACTGTGCTAATGGCAACAAGGATTGTGATGTTGCCTGCCGTAGCAGCCAAATAAATGATCAAAAACAGCACAAAGAAGAAAATGGACTTCCAGAGCATCAGAAAGGCCTATGAGAACAAATTCAGATACCACTGATAGGTTGACTCTCTGCATCTTGTCTTTCATTGTAGAAATGATTGCAGAGGTGTACCTGGAAGAAAGACTAAGTTGTAACTTAGTCAAAATTGCATCTCCCATCTAAAGAGTGTGGATTTTTTGGTCTGTTTTGCAGTTCAAAACATTTGCAAGTCTGTATTGCCACACTCAATATCTGAATTTTACTCACATATACCTAATATAGAAGGCAAAATATAGGTGTTAAGTTTAACAGCAATTAGTCAAAAAAGTTTAATTCTTGCAAGCCACCTTCTCAGTCTGAAGAGCTGAAAGTTGAAGACAAAGATACTTGCTCTGTGGTGGCTAGCTTGGACACAGCCCCAAGCAACCTGACTGGGCTTTGAAGGTAGCTGTACTCTGAGCAAGGGCAGTGAAATACAATCTCTAGAAATCCTTTCAGCATAAATTATTTAGTGATGATATCAAAGGGGTCTAGATTACTAGCTGCAGCTAAAGACCTAATTTTTTTTTTTTTTTTTTTTTTTAANAATGCTATCACAGAAGAATTAAATCTCTGTTAATTAACAGACAGGTAGCATACCCCACATGCTTTTTTGGGTTTTTCAGCTTTATCCAGTGGGATATAAAAAGAGATATCATCTCATATCCAATCAAAGACCTCCCTCCTTTCTATAAATTTTACCCTACAGACTTCCATAACAGTATTAGTACTTCTAGGACCTAGCTGGACTTCTCACCACCCCCCCACCCTTTTCCCAACTCAAAGAAGTCTAGGAAGACTTGGCATTGAAGTATCTTTCCATCTACCCTGCATTGCTACATTGAATGTAACTCGGTACTTACGGTAATGATTTCTATAGTAGCCCTACAGAGAAATAACGCAAAGTTCAGCACAAGTGCCTCCTTGTTTGGAGATTAGAGCACGACTATGAGGTGGTACAAATACTGTAACACATTCTCATTTGTAAGAGTTACAGAGAACAAATCAAATAGGTGACTATGATATCCCATTGGAGACAAGCTCATCTCGTGTTCTCACGGAAGCTTGCTTCCAGCTTGAAAGGGACCAAAGTCAAAGCTTAAACTATGATAAAAAAAATATTTCAGTCAGCAGAAATAAAAGGCACACGGTGCTTTAAATCACAGCATTCCTTGTTCTTAAAACAGGGAACTTATTCAGGTGAAATAGAACAAAAACTTAACACAGAAATACTCACCACTACAAAAAATTAATTACTGGTAATATATAGTCATCTGTATCTCCAGGAAACATTATTATCCTTTTTCTTTCTACATCTGATCAGAATATCTACATATGACAAAAATAATGACTTCACTGTAGACTCGGGAACATCACTCTATTAAGGGAGTGATGGGTCCAGATTTAGTAGCATAGAAATATTCATAGACATCTGCAAGCACTGGCAGATTTCCTTTCATGAGGTTTTATAGACAGGTGAAGATGTTTCTGAGGACCAGCGTCTCTGAAGTTTTTTTGGATGCTACCTTTATTGTATATATGAGGCTTTTCCAGCATATTTTCAGAGACACTAGAAGTGTGATAAACCATTTCTTCACCCTGAATGCTTTGATTCCTATGACTTACATGTTGTAGGAACTTTTTAAAGGGCTGTGGTTTGATACTTGAGTCTACTCCCAGGAAAAAGAAAGAGATGGTGGAGTTCTCCCTAGGTCCTGCCAGCCCACCTCAGGTGCCATTCCAGGTTACTGAAGTTTTACATCTCACAAGACTCCAGTGTTCCAATTTCTTCAAATTAAACTACAGCCCTAAAATTACTTAATCACCAATTGTTTTCAAACCATTTTGGCTTGCTTTGGAGTCTGAAGTCTGTCACTTACACATGTTGGGTCAAAATAAATTTGGCAACAGCTGCTCTGCAGAAGATCATACCTTAGAGGGCAGTGGTAACACCTAACACAGCGTCATGTGCCAGTATAAATGGCTTCCACATAGATTTTATGGGTAATCTCTAATTCTTGTACAGGAGCAACCTTTAAATTTTGTATAGCCCCTACAGAAGTGACAGAAGATAAACCACTTGTGAAATCCATGCACTACTTAAAGCAGATGTGTACCCTGGCATAAGAAGGAATGTAAATTACCAGCACTACTTTGAAGAGCTGACAAAAATTCCCCTCTGGTTCCAGAAAGCAGCCATGCATCATGCAGTCATTTATGGGACCACCACTTTCCATCTGATGTACAGCATGGCAGACCTGTTTCTATTCCAGTATTACCTGCCCATAACTTCTGCACTATTAACATGAATGATACTGTTTGTCAATCATTCTTAAAGCCCGTTTGCCATGTTTGCAGTGTGCAACTTATACACAGAAGTCTTGATTTTGTAAGTCAGAAGATAAATTGAAGTTCTCCAAGGGTGACAAAGCACAGGCCTATCCTGCCATGGTTGCGTAGACCTGTCACTGGAATCAATCCACATGGTCCAGATCTTTCTCTGCATACTGCAGTTAGCCCCAGGACCATGAGGCACCATACTTCCCACAAAGGTTTGCAACAAAGAATGGAGCTAATCATTTTGTAATAAACCCAGATGCCCGAAAGAGATACAATAAAGAGATCAATCTCATCCATAGCTATGAGAAGAACTAGGACTGTACCCTTCCATCTTCCTAAACTGGCTTCATGCCACTTCCACTGACAGTCACCCAGCCTTCCCTTGAACAGCCACAAGAGGGCAATACCTCATGCAAAATCTCTATGTGGTGCAAGGTTTCAAACCACATTGCTGTACTAGAGTCAAGAGATGAAGTGCTAATACTGGCCACGAAAAGGGGCCTCCTACTATCTGCTTTCAGGATTTTTAATCCGAGACCTTATGTCTAAAGCCCAGTGCTGATAATCCAACCTTAGTACAACATAATGCCTGACACTGCTAAACTATTCATTGTTAGCTGCCAGTATGATGTCAATGTGGTAGCTAGCTACCTCACCAAAATGCAAGCTCCTGAAAAGTGGTGGTGTGGTAACATGTGCAAGTATAAACACCTTCAAGGGGAGGTTCACATCATAAATCTTAAATGCTTCTTTTGGGGTGGGATGGATTGGCCCCATCAAGGTGGCAGTCACCCAGGACTATGGAAAGCACTTTGGGCTGCTGGGTCTCAACTCTACATCTAGTGCTCAGTTGTGTGTTTGGAAGGCTATTCTTAGTTGGGTTATTAGAATTAGAAACACAGGACAGTATTCAAGATATGCTTTTAGCCTAATCTAGTCATGCTTTCCATTTAACAAGGTTATTTGTGACATTGTTAGCCCAACACTACAAAGGCCTAATCCCCAGGATTATAATGCCTGCAAACTATACATGCCCCACTAGTATGTGCCACAAGCAAACACAGTCTTTAAGATCTCATGAAAATCATCAACAGTTACCAAAAGCTTCCTCAGCTGTGCCTATCATGCTACTATTTTAATCAGTTTTATCTACCATATGCTTGCCAAGGCCTAATGAATTTTACATAAATAAATGCTCATAAGAATAGCCTTACTAGCCTCTGTGTACCTTAGATACTAAAATATTCAGTCCATGTGTAGTAATTATAGCAGCTCTGAAACACTGCTCAGGTAAAAAATTAGGCCTTATGCCCAAATGCCTGCAGGTGTGACATTGGTTGTAGAAAGGGTATTCTCCCTCAAGGTAAAAAAAAAAAGTAATAATTTCCCAGGTAGTATTCCTCATCTTGTAATACCTCAGAGCAGTCTGGACATACTTGGATGGTGTAAATCCCTCAAATGTTACTATCCCATACCCTAAGGTGCTGGCATATGTAGTACAGTGGAACTCATTATGTATCTTATTCACCCAAATAGCTCAGTCATCCAAAGTCATTTAATTTGTTCATTTTGCTGTGGCCTCCACAAGAAATCCCTAGCTGAGGATGCACACTTTACAATTCTTACATTATATTTTTATAATAAAACAGTAATTAAAAAAAGAAAAAAACAGAAAAAACCACAAACCCAAAACAATAAAAAAACTCAGCAATCTATCTGCAGAATACAGACACGCACCAGCTGATGATGTGCTGGATTAGAGCTATCGAAGGCCTGCCACACTGACAGTTTAAACAAAGCATTGGCCACATCTCTGAATTCAGAGACAGCACAGGGACAGCTGTTGGAGAGGGGCTTTGTTGCCCACCCTTCCTGCCACACCAGGACCATCCCCAGTGTAACATGACCAAAGCGATTTGATTTTGAGCGATTGTGGGATTACTGAGTTTTGTCAAGTCTTGAGCTCTCCAGCTAGGAATGCTTATCATGAGCCCAGATTGATTACAGACTTGGCTGCTGAAAATGCTCCTTTTTCTCTAATCACCATTTGTGTTTCAGACACAGGGATAAACTCATTTGAGGTAGTTCTGCTGTCTTTATGCTTAACAAGGGAATAATCCCACACTGCAACTCGCATTGCAGATGGGCTCCGTACTCACTGTCAGATTCCCTGACACGGTCCTCTCTTCTAAAATTAAATCCGGGATTTTATTCAAAACTTTGTCCCGTTTGCCAGGTTCTGGCACGAAGGAGCAGCTAGAAGAGATCTGCAGAGCAGGAGCCTTGGAACACTCTGGGTTAGCCTTATCTTTGCCAAGAACCATTTCTTAGTTTAGTTTCTGCTGTCAAGACCAGAGTCATTAGTCTGCAGCGTGTCACCCCACAGAAGAGAGATATTTGAAACCAGCACAGTCCAAGCAGTTTTAAAGCTGCACCCCCAACAGTACAATGCAGATAGCTCTGCTTGACCCATCATATTTAAATAAAATTGATTAGACCAGGATCTCTTCAGTTTTCTTCGAATTTAACAACAGCATTGTAGAGATCCTGCCAGTTTTCAAAAGAGCTTTTTTCCTTTGAGGTAGTCTTTCACTGTCCTCTAGATTAGGGCAATCAAACCTGAGCATAAGCTCAGAGAGCTGCTAATTTCCAGGAGAGAAAGAACTTGAGATTTTAATGATGCACAGTGGAGCCAATTTACACACACTTGTAAATTCACCTGCCAAGTTGCACCATTGCAATTTGTCAGGCACCAACTTTAACAGGATCTACTGAGGCCTTATTAAAATCATCCCAAGCTGTTTCCTGGAAGGACAAATCAATTATATTAAATTGCTTGTCTTGAGACACAGGCTCCCAAAAACTGTATGGAATTTGTATTTGGCTTCCTTGTCAAAATCCCAGCGATTATTTCAAACCAATACACGCAATGATCTGCATAGTGTTTCCTCATAAAAAAACAAAGGAAATAGCAGGCACTTCCCCTAGAGGACACGTGGAACTTAAAGAAATTGGGAAATTACAGTTTTGCAATTACAGCTAGAACAAAAGGAAACAGCTGAAATCCAGCACTGGTTCTAATGGGGGCTTTATCATCAGATTAAAATTGTTAGTCAACTACTAATAGTTATCAGCCTGGCATGCCCATTTTGCACACTTCCCTTTCTGCCTCCCCAGGACAAACATTTCTTCTTAACTGGACATACCAAGTCCATACCATCATGCCAAGAGAAAAAAAAATGGCAATTGAGAAATCCTGTGTTGAACACAAGCGTCCATCGCTGACACAGACTACAAAACAGATTGCCTCACATGAAGAAAGCTTTCACAGTAAAATAAGTGTGACAGGATACATCCCGCAGGAGGTCCAGGCCCCACAGCTTCCGCAGACAGACAGCAAGGTCCTTTTAGTTTTAAGGCCCATGGGTTTTTGCGCTGCAGCATCATGCCCTGAAGTGTGACTGAAAGGCAAGACTGAGCCTTGAATTTTCTCAGTGCTCAGAGATCCAAACTATAACGAAGACTGAAACATGGTCAAGAAAAAAGTCACTCGGCTTGGACACGTACTTTTCAAAAATCCACCCACTCACCACCCAAAGGGTCTCTCATTGTGCCCAGCATGTTAATCCTGCCCACTTTTGTCTCTTTGCCACCTCTTCTGGGGTCTTACAGCAGACGGGTTGCCTCGGGCAGCCGGTTACTACTGGCAGCAAAATGGCCATGAGCCCAACACAGCAGGATCCTGGTAAACACAGTGGGTGGCAGAGGAAGGCTGTTACTGAAGGGGTGGGCAGGGGAACGAAGAGCCCCCTCCCAAAACTGGCAATTGCGTCCCTTTTGCTGTCTCCTTAGTAGTGAGCAGTAAGTTCTAGCTTTCAGGGCTGCCTCTTAACACAAATTACAGAATTATGAAGTCACTAAGGTTGGAAGGGACCTCCTGAGGTCATCCAGTCCAGCACCTCTGCTCAAGTAGGGTCAGCTAGAGCAGGCTGTCCAGGACTCTGTCCAGACAGGTTTTAAATATCTTCAAGGATGGAGACTCCACGGCCTCTCTGGGAAACCTTTTCTAGTATTTGGCCACCCCCAAGCTGACCCTACACAACACTCTTCTTTCAGGGTTGGCAGCCACAGGTAACTGCTGAGAAGCCTGTCAGCCAACCCCTCCAGCTCTGCCAGTGCAGCTCATCTCAAACCCTGCCCCAAAAGCACCCCATAGTTTGATCAAGGCTCCCAAATCCTTGTTTCCTCTCCCATTTTCCCATATATTGACAACCAAGGGCATCTCCATCCCATCTCCCTATATGTACCAACCCGCAGACCCAAATGAAGGCTGTTAATTAGATACTTGGAAATACAGGGTTGAGTCCCCTTTGGCACCCCAGAATATATTCACGCAACAACAGACCATGCAGAGACGCCACTTGCCCCCACCAGCAAACATCAGCTCTGGCCTCTTTGTATTGCAGTGCCTTTCAGACTGAAAAACAACTCAGGGCCAAGGATAACACAGCCTGTTGAGTGCATACCAAGGTGGGCTGAGTGGGCAGAGCAAGGGATTCGGCTGAGGAAGACTCCAGTCTGTTTGGGGATGAAAGTGAACCACCATGGTGTCGTGGTTTAACCCCAGACAGCAACTGCTTGCTCACTCTGCCCCCACCCCGTGGGATGGGGGAGAGGATCAGGGAAAAAAGAGTAAAACCCATGGGTTGAGATAAAGACAGCTTAATAGAACAGAAAGGAAGAAACTAATAATGATAATAACAATATTAGAATTACAACAGTAATAATAAAAGGATTGGAATATACAAGTGATGCACAGTGCAATTGCTTACCACCCACCAATTGATGCCCAGTTAGTCCCTGAGCAGCGATTTCCCCCACCCCCACTCCCCCCAGTTTATATACTGGACATGACAATTTGGATCAGCTGCCCTGACTGTGTCCCCTCCCAACTTCTTGTGCCCCTCCAGCCTTCTTGCTGGCTGGGCATCAGAAGCTGAAAAATCCTTGACTTTAGACTAAACATGACTTAGCAACAACTGAAAACACCAGTGTGTTATCAACATTCTTCTCATACCTAACAAAAAACACAGCACTGTACCAGCTACTGGGAAGACAATTAACTCTATCCCAGCTGAAGCCAGGACACATAATGAGGTGGGTTTGGCTGCATGGGATGATCCTAGCTCAAGATGGAGGACAGGCAGAGGAAGGGAAGGAGGCAGTAAAAGGAGACATGACAACACATGGGAGGGTTGGGTAGAGAACGCATGAGCCTAATTGAAGCAAGGGCCCAAAGCGAGAAAGAGAAGTGCAACTGAGGGCAGGATACAGTTGAGCAGCCAGAGGGCCAGGCTGGCCTCCGCAGGCAGTGCTGCAGACTGAGTGCTGGCAATGGCAGAAAGCACTACCCCAACCTAGGGCTACAGCATACCTCATTACAGGCAATAACAGACAGTGAGGTGATCAGAAACTACCAAGTTAAACATATCTACATGTCCTTGGTTTGCAGAGGGACTGTTCTGCTCCTAGACTCACTGCCATTGCAATCCTATGGCTTCTCTCCAAAGTCCAGCTGAGCCACTTCAGTTTTACAGCACAGCCACCACTTACTTCAGTCTGCCCTCACCCCCACATAGATATGGGGACATCTTTCCCATAAGCTGTTCCTGGAAGATAATGACATTCCCAATTATTTTCAGTTGATACATCTTGCATGCTTAAAAATTAGCATGGCAGACATAAATGAAGAATTATTTCTAGATCAACTGCTTAAATTTCACTTTTTTCCCCTTTCACATCTGCCATGGTTCTTCCTCTTTTAAAAAAGATCTCTGGATTTACTACTTCTACTGTAGCATCCAGTGGCAAGTTCAACACAAAGCAACACTAGCACTGAGAAACAGTTTCGCACAGATGTGCTGAGTTTCTGCGTCTTTGGGGAGGCCAATGAGCAGTTTGCAAGCCAATTTCACTGTGAGGATACAGGTAGTGGGGGCTGACACTATAGAGCAACACAGCTTAAAGCTAATTAAATATCCCATAAATATCTAAACCTGGATTTCTGAATAGGTTCATGAATACCAGTAAGCAACAAGAATAGTGAAGATGGCTGGTTACATCCCTTCTGCCTCTCCAAGCAGAAGGACTTGGTCTCCCATCCCAGTCTCCTCTGATCCTGCTGCCCAGTCCATTAATTTCCTTACAGTCACCTAAAAAAACCACACAGGGCCATTCAGCCCAATTCAAAATCTCCTGAAGCAAGTTTTAACTTAACACAAGCTGCTAAACCCCACAGACTTCTTGAGAGACTGAATGACAATATGAGCAATCTGGTTTTTTGGTTACATAGACTCATTGCAAATAGGAAAACAAGCCCCTTAGCTGACAAAAGAGCCGGTACCAGTTTGCACTAGCTGTACACAAGCAGCTGCAGCAGCATTCCTAGGGTACAGAGGCCTCCCCAAGCTTTGCAATACTTGGCCAAGAGCCATCACTGTGACATTGCACACTTACACTCTGACCGCAATCTTCTGCTAGCAAAAGCGTTGACCTTTTTCTGAAGACAGCTTCTGGTTACCACAGACTTCAGCTTAGTCCAGCAGTACATATCAGCTCTGACTTCTTGATACCCTGATTTATACCTGCTGAACAAATGAAGCAAAACAAATTAACATCAGCTGAAAAACTGGGCCCCGGGCTCTGATTAGACTTGCATTGATTTATATCAGCTGAAGACTTTTCCACCTGCTTCCCATAACTGTGCTTACACTGGTTTGGGGATTTGGTTTACAGGCTTCAGTGGTGTAAAAAGTTATTTTTACCACAAATGTTTTTACCCAGTATCTTCAGTGGAGGTGTTAATACTCTACAACACAAGAAGTTCTAGAAAATTTACTGTAATACAGTACTGTTTAGCCCAGGGATTTTATTAGAGGTGGTGGTGATTTACCAGAGCTGGGAAACGTCAGTGGAATACAGCACATTTACCCCAACACAGGGTGACCAGCCTCTGTGTGTTATGGGGTGATTTCCTCTAACCTGCACTTTGGCTACTGGTCTTTGCAGGAGCTATGTACGCTCACTCATACCAGCTGGATGGAGTTCTGCTTGTTTGTCCCCATTTAGATCCACCAGATGAGATGTTTCTCCCAATGACTTAAGTGATCCTGACCTATGAATATTTTAAACTGGTTTTAGTTCTTTTAAGCCAGCTGCCTAGCTAGTCAGTTGGCATAGTTTGACTTTGATCCATTATTACATTTTAGATCAAGAAGTTTCTAAATGCCAGACAAGTTTGGGGAGTGGTATCTTATAACAGTGAAGCATTTCCCTCAGTAAGATAAAACATGGTTCATGCCTATTTTCCTGTCTAGTTTTATCTAATTTAAAATAGTGTTATTAAATATTACATGGCTGTGTATGATTTCTATAATATACATTCTGAAATGTCTAATAAAAACTTTTTTTACTGAAATTATTCAGAATTATAAAAGTCATACATTTGTATTTTTCTCAATTAAAATTTACCGTAATTGACCCAGAGGACCTTTTAATATTTCAACATTTCTCTCTAATACAAAGGAAGATTACAGAAATAGGGATTCACCATTAAAAAGAAATATCATTTGCAAAAAGATAGGAGATATTTGGAAATCTGTCTTGACCAGGAGGATCAATGACTCATCAATGCTTCTGAACTTCCTTCTCTTTCTACTGATGTGGGAGTGAGGGCTAATTTAAGACAGCACCATACCAGGGGAGAGAGAGAAAGTGGAAAGCCTCCCATTTCCTTGCAGCAATTCACCTGCTCAGAAAACAAGGTTGGGCTCAAGGCACAAGTTTATTCTCAGCCTAGTCTCACCTACGTATCTGTCCTGGGGACATAACAAATGGGCTGGTGTCTGTGTGCTCCTGAGCGACGGGGCTGAAAGTCTGGACAATCTGCAAAGGAAAACTGGTTTAGACTTCTGTGTTGTCATTGTCTGAGTCTTAAATTGGAATTAGACACTGCAGTGATGGCTACAAAAGACAGACACGAGCTGGTACTGTAGCCACTCGGCTGTTTCTGTACAGCGTTTCCAGAGCTTTCCCTGTGCCCTGGGCAGATAAAATATCTCAGATCACGGCTGCAGCACAAGCAGAGTTTCAGTGCAACTAAGATGGAGGAGATGTGGCGTGCAAAAAATCTCACCTAACAGTAACTAGGTTATCAGCTCTCTCTGTAGTGGCAGATTATATACAAGCAGATCCAGAGGACAATTTATGACCCCTAAGATGAGTTTGTAAGAGGGGTATGACTATTTATCTTCTGAGAGGGCCTGTTTCCATCTTATAAAGGGAGCCTAGACAACTAGATTAGATCATGTCACCTAATATTTAAATAGCTTAACTTCAGGGAGATAAATCCTGCTTGTTGTTCAGACATGTTGCATACACTCAGCAAGTCAGATGTTTCTGGATCCACTGCACAGCTATGCCCAGGAGATGTGCTGCAGCTCTGAAATGTCAAACCAAGCAGCACCATGTGTTGCTCTGACAATCTTCATGTGCACAGTAAACCAGCTGTATTTGGGATGCACTGTGCTTAACGGACGTGGACAAGGTGCGTTTGAAATGGCAAATACATGCGCAAAAAAACCTGCACTAGAAATCCACCTGCCTTACCCTCTAAGCCCACAGTTTTGTACCATGGCGTAACACCGTTTTCCACACCACACCGATACGTGAGTGTCCTGGTTTCAGCTGGAATAAAGTTAATTTTCTTCTTAGCAGCTACTATAGTGCTGTGTTTTGGATTTAGGATGAGAATAATGTTGATAACACACTGATGTTTCAGTTGTTGCTAAGCCGTATTTATACTAAGTCAAGGACTTTTCAGCTTTTCATACGGCCCTGCCAGCAGAGGCTGGGAGTGCACAAGAAACTGGGAGGGGACACAGCAAGGACAGCGGATACAAAGGAGCCAGAGCCAAAGGGGTATTCCATACCATATTACATCATGCCCAGTATATTAACTGGGGGGAGCTGGCCAGGGGGCACCGCAGCTTGGGGATTGGCTGGGCATTGGTCAGGTGGTGAGCAATTGTATTGTGTATCACTTGTTTTGCATATATTATTATTGTTATTGTTATTGTTGTTGTTGTTGTTGTTATTCCCTCCTTTTCTGTCCTATTAAGCTGTCTTTATCCCAACCCGCGGTTTTACTTTTTTTCCCCTGATTGTCTCCCCCATCCCCCTGGGGGGGAGTGAGCGAGCGGCTGCGTGGTCCTTAGTTGCTGGCTGGTGTTAAACCATGGCAGTGAGGTAAGTTTCCATGATGAACTGTTTCAAATACTTGGACATATCAAATACTTGGGGTAAATAGACAGGAATATTTCCTCACTGGGCTTTAGCTGTATGTAAGTGACCTGTTTAATGAGGCTTCCTCTATATTTACCAGAGAGAGAGAAACCAGCATTTTCAAAGAATGATTCTTCCTGAGGGTGGGATGAATCATTTCCAGGAACTGCCTCTCTCCACTGAGTACAGAGGCAGCTTGGATGACTAGATCAGACTCAGACAACACTTGTACATGCTTACTGGCAGATGACACCAGCTTTTTCACACTCAACCCTCTCTGGTTTTATCCCTTTAAAGGTATCTTTTTCTCTCTTGAGAGACCTTGAACCACCTAGGCTCCAGAATGAGATGCTTCAGTGGGATGCCCTAATTTAGGTGGGATGAATCCAATCCTAAGTCATGCTAGCACAAGGAAATTTAGGGTGTTCTGTTGGCAAACACTGAACTTCGGATGGATTTGGTGATATAATTGCTACCTTCATAAAGGATAAAGTTTGCTGGAGGAGTACAGAAGCTTAATTACTGCAAGGTGGAAACGCCAGTTATTAAAAACACATCGCAGAACAGAATCCTATTGTCTTTTCTTCAGTCTTCTTCCCCAAACACTGTTGCTATCTCCCCAGATAGAATGCTGGATTGTGTCACTTCTTCCTCTATATATTGTCCCTTGTATGATTTTAATAATTAGCTTGTATGAGAGAATTATGGCTATGTTCTGAAAGGTTAAAAAAATTTCCATCCTTGTATAACTAAAGAAAGTCCTACAAACAAAACCCCCACCGGCTTTAACTTACCTGTAAACACCAGTGTCAGTGTATGGATTTAGAGACACTTAGCATAGGTGTCTCTGCCATCTGGTGGCAAAGCACAGTAATAGCATGTCAGAGAGGGAGAAAATTCTTGTACTGGATTTATTTCTTCGAAAATTATGATCCCACACAAGTGAAACTGTTTAGAAAGTTTCGGTCTTTCAACATTTATTTTTAGTACTACCAGTTTTACGTATCTCTCTCTTCATAATTTGAAGGCCTTATATTTTGTAGATACTTGACTTTGTGATACTTATCTTTTACTGATGCTAGTCGTTGATAATGTATTATCCTGTGTTATATTGTATTGAACGCTATACCATTGCATTGTATATTAATGTGGTAACAGCAAGATCTAAGACTTACTCTGTTCAAATAGCTAAGCGTGATTCTAGCTACAAGCTTCAGCAGCAGGCTGTCCCAAGTTATTCCAAATACAGATAAGCACATTGATTTATCTCACCCAAATCTGCACCACAAGTGAGTCCATCTGATCTCATCAGTCTAAGCTTCCTTCATGGTCAAAAAAAAGCACTTCTCGGGCACTGATCCTCTTCTCTTAGAATAGACATGTTCATACCCTAGGATCCACAAATCTTTGCTAACTATAAAGATCAGACGAACACCACCAGTGAAGCTGATTACTTCTGAGATCACATACCTTACATCATAGACAGCTGAAGTGTAGAAAGCAAAAACTCACACCTTGTCCTTCAAATTGGGGGATCCAAGTGACTGAATGTAAACATAACCCCATTACTCTCTCATGTATCCTGAAATATTGATTGTGTCAGGTATAGCCATGTTACCCTGCTGGGCTAAGGTAAGAAAGGTCTTTGACATATAATACATACTAAGGTCAAAAAAACCCCAACCAAAACCAACTAATTCTTGTTTCTTGTGGGAGGGAATTCAGCAGTTACACCAGTTAGTATGAAACGTGTTCTTCGGGTCACAGAAATTAGTGGTGAAAGACCTGTTTCCCATTTCCAGTTTCTTCTTCGTGACAGAAGACCAATCATTCTGTCATAGCTACTGTTCTATTCTGCTAGAACAGCGGATTTCAACACAGGCAGAGTTGCTTGCTTTCCGAATTGGGAAACGCGGTGTGCATTTCAGCAGTTCTTGTATGACCCAAACAGAAGCTGCTTGTAAGTCTCTCTGGTAAGGACTGGGTTACTTGCCACATTTCCCAACAGACCTTTAATCTCCTGATGTCTATACCGACACAGAAAAGTTCCATTGTTAACCTGATGCGAGCCTTTTTGGAGATGCTTTTTATTTTTACAGTGCTGGCGGTTACCAAAACTGGAATAAGACTGTTCTAGGATTCCCAGACTGTAATATTCTGGTTCTACATTGTCCTGAAATTATGTTTTGCTAAATTTAAGCCCAGTTTTAAATATAAACTGACTTTGTCTCTGTTATTTCAGGTAATTCAGAAAATGCCTATAAGAAGCAGTCCGAAAACCAAGAAGCAGTCTAAAAACTAAGAGGCCTAAAGCCAGTTGCTGTGGACAGCAGAGTCTTCTTTTCCACACACCTAGTGTTTTTGGAGCTGAAGTAGAGGAAATTATTTTCTTTCACCAACAATGTGGAAAGAGGAATCACTCCACAACGCCTTTCTACCCAGATTTTTGTGGTAACAGTAGGTAATATCTTAAGAAGGGATCTGAAATGTTTTTGAACAGGTTGTAATCACTTGCCATGGCAGAGAAATGGCTGTGGTGATGGGAAGAGTCCATCCATTTTTATGAGAAACAGAGGAACATCATGGAAACAAACATAGAAAAGCAAAGACAAGACAACGGGAAAAAAGGGCACTGACAAAGACCACAGTTGTTCAGATCTTTCTGATTTGTAGTTCAGGGAAAAGAGTTATCCATACCTTAAAAATTTCTCCATGTTTCTTAATAAGCAGTAACAATGTTAGTGCAAGTTCTGTTGTGTAATGGTGGTTTACGCTTTCCAAGCAACGTTCAGAGGCTGCTCAATGTTTTCCACTCATGCAGATCCAGTGCTGAAATGGTTGTTATTTAGCCTCTACTATATTCCACAGTGTAATTCCTTTTCCCTCAGAATTTCATCCCAAACATGAGTTCTGCCTAAGCAAAACTTCTAATTCACTCACTGCATCACAAAGCTCACTGCATAAAGCTGTCACTCTGTACTCGAAAGTTTGGTCTTCCTGACTTCTCTTTGAGAGTGCAGAGAAGGGTGTTCTAATTGTCATCAGAAACTGCAACTATAATTGCAAAGCTATGTGAATAGTAAAAATCTTTAAAATGTCTCATCTATCCGCAGCAGTGAAACATCTGTAGGTGGACTAAGGGGACCTAAAGCCTGCAAAACAGATAAAAGTATGAGTGAAATCTACAGCTCTGAAGAAACCAAGGTTAGGTAAATTCCTTAACTGGAACTAAACATCCTTTGGGTTTCAGATACTGCTATACATGTTGGATTCCAACCCTGTTCCCATGCCCTGATCTGCCATTAGCCTGTAGAAAAGTAACTCTGGGTTTGCTGCAAACCCAGCTTGTCTCAGAAGACTCTGCAGCGCTTCCACAGTTTCCACATGGATGCCTTCACCTCACTATTCCTCAGGGTATAGATGAGGGGGTTCATCACCGGGGAGAAGACAGTGTAGATCACACAGATGTGCTTGTCGGAGGGGAAGGTAGAAAAGGGACGGAGGTAGATGAAGATGCAGGGTACAAAGAAGAGGGTGACGACCATCACATGTGAGGCACAGGTGGAGAGCACCTTCCAGTGCCCCTCAGTGAAGCGGACCCTAATTGTGACCAGAATGAACATGTAAGATGTGACCAGCACCAGGAAGCAAACCAGGGATATTAAGCCGCTGTTGGAAGCCATGAGCCACTCAGTGACATAGATGTCTGTGCAGGCAAGCCGAATGACAGGAGGCACGTCACAGAAGTAGTTGTCGATTGTGTTAGGGCCACAGAAGGGGAGCTGGACTGTGAGCAGCGTTTGGACAATGGAGTGGAGGAAGCCCCCTGCCCAGCAGGCAGACACCAGGACCCAGCACACTTGCCGGCTCATGATGGCTGTGTAGTGCAGGGGCTTGCAGATGGCAGTGTAGCGGTCATATGCCATCACAGTCAGGAGGAACATCTCTGATGCCCCAACAAAGTGCAGAAAAAACAGCTGGGCTATACAGTCCTCAAACGCAATGGCCTTTCTCTGGGAGAGCAGGTCCACCAGCATCCTGGGAGAGATGACAGAAGTGCAGCAGATATCTATGAAGGACAAATTGCAGAGGAGAAGGTACATGGGTGAGGACAGCTTGGGGTCAGTCCTGACTGTCACAATGACGAGAAGGTTCCCAAGCAGAACCATGGCATAGGCCAGGAAGAAGAAGGTGAAGAAGAGGACTTGCAGCTCCCTTGTATCAGAAAGCCCCAGGAGGATGAATTCAGTCACCTGGGAGAAGTTTCCCAGTGCCATCGCTTCAGCTTGGGCTCCCATAGCACAGGTGAGGGGGTGAAGTCATGGGCTGACCAGGAAGAGAAGGAGATGTGCTACAGCTCCAGGGTTCATGGGTGATGAGAAAAGGATGCATTTACTGCTGTTCTGCCTGCTGCAGAAAGCACAGTGTCACATCATAAATCATGGTGAGCAGTGTTTGCAAAGAGCACTGTCCACCTCTCTTCTCCTGCCTTCCCACTCCCTTTTCAGGCTTCTGGCCCCTCCACACTGACCCTCACCCCTGAACTCACTCTAACCACTAATTTTCTGCATTATAGTTGGTGTGACAAAGAGCGTTCCCATTCTGACAGGGAGCAATCACATCCTACTCTCACAGGACAAGAGCCACGAACGCTGGAAAAATGCTGTCCTTTTAACTGCTGGGAGTTAAAGTGCCATGATGGAAGCGAATGCTTGCCATGCTCAAGCATCATGTCTATGATATATGGCTCAGCCATGAGCTGTTCTCCTAATTGCATTCCTCTAAACTGATGAAAGGGCTCTCCAGTTAGCTTGTCCACTCTGAAACTAGAAATACATGCACAGAAACCAGGTCTGGGGCATTCTTCACTGATAATCCTCTCCACTGAGCTAGCAGCTGTTTAGTAGCTTCAGTGTTCTCTTAGGCCTGCTGTTAACAGAACACGCTCTCCTGAAGAAATTGTTTTCTAACATAGCAGAAGCTGCAAAACTCTGCACAGTTTTTCTACCTCTTTGTCGCTCTTAGTAATTTTTAAAGTTCTTCAGCGGACAAATACACTCACTGCCTTGTGGAGATTAAAATGTGGCCAGCAGAGGAATGCTCATTTTCATTTACAATCACAGCAGAAAATTCTTTAGCTGCTCATTTCTGCCTAGGAGTTTATAAGTCAGCAAGCAGGAGACTACTACTAAGAAAGCGGTGTCTGTTTTTCATACCTGCCTCTTGCCTTTTGCTAATACCTGAGCACTTTCCTCAGGTCCTGCTCTATTCTCTACCGCTTTCTGGTAGTTCTCAAAGACTGTTTTTCTTTCCCATCAAACAGGTTTGCTTCATGCATAATTTGGAATATATGTCGCAAATTACAGCACTAGTTTAGAAATGATCCCACTTTTTCCTCTCTGCCTCTCCCAAGGCCTCTTCCAGAGCTAGCACAGCTGCAGAGTGGGCCAACTGTCTATAGCGATCCCTGATGTTGTACTAGACAGAGACCTGCAGAACAGGCATCACAGCTTGAGCACAACAATTCTGGCTCCCTGCATAGTCAATAAAGAGGAATAAACACCTTAAAGGCATGACTTGGTTTACCTTGTTTAGATCATTACACTAAAGCGAGGTTACTTATACCATAGAAGATAGTACCACTGTCCTTGAGTATAAATGGAGAGCAGACACCTGCCCCATGCTAGATGTCTATGATGCAATCAACGTTAAATGAAGCTGCCTTGAAGGATACAAATGACCAAAACATCACAGTAGTATTTAAATTTTTCTGTGTATTTTTCAACAGATTACCAAGCATTTCTCCCTGCCTTTCACATAAACAAACACAACCACACACATGTGCTTTAATATGCCATGGCTGATACGAAGAACATAAGCAAAGGAGAGGAAAAAATGGTTACTACTGTACCCTGTTACTAAATGTTGACACAACATGAACTTTCAAGTCTGAACTTCACAGCATCTGTTGTCTGAAAGCATTTTAAATCATTCATCCAAATTTCTTTCAAGTTCTTCATCCAACATGTCAGCCATTGTTCCAGTCTTCTTCCTCCTACTTGTAACTGCCATATCCTTGCTCTTGTTTAAGTTTCTTGTTGCACAGAAATTTGTTTCAGGAGGTTTTCAAGCAATTTTTCTTTTCCTGACAGGTTACAGGCAAATTTTACTGTGGTGGTATCGATGTCCTGGTTTCCGTCTATCATTCAGACAGAAAGATCCAATGAAGCAACACCTCCAAGGCTTTCTGAACTGACCTCTGTGTTTTTGCATCTTTCTTCTCCCTGAAGTCATCTCATCGCAGCACAACATATAAATACTCCTGTAACATACTGGGTACTAAACATAGGCAAAAGATAGTTTTCCACTAGTGGAGTTGGACCTGTGAGAACTGTGTCATTACCAAACTCTAAGCAGCTACCCGAGGGCCTTATTAAACAGTTTTGGTGGCTGGGTTCCCATGGTGTGCAAGAGCACACCAATTTGCTCAGTGACCTTCTGTGCGCGGAGTCCCAAAGGTTGATGGAGAGACGGTAAGACACCACGTGCTTCTAAGCACTCAGAAGCCCTTTGTATGAAAAAACAATTCTCTAGTAATAAAAACATAAATGTAGTGTTGTACTATCAGTCCCCGCATTGAGACAGCGTCGGGCACTGGGATGTTGTTGAAACTTTCTAAACAGATCAGAGAAGTGCAGAGCTAGGACAGGTAGCATTGGTGGGAAACTGCAGTCACTCAGGGATAGAGAGGACCAATGCCTCATCAGGATGAGATATAAACTAATATGAATGTTCATTCCCCAAGACAAAGGAAGGTCTGGGCAAACCACAGATGTCAGTGCTGATATGCCACTGAGAACTATATGTCAAGTTCAAATCAGCTTGAAGTGATTGTTCTGACTGTGATGTTAATTGGTAAGAGATCCCCCTATCTTTATCTCGATCCACAAGCTTTTTCATCTCATTTTCTCCCCCTGTCCTGTTGCAGACAATGAGTGAGAGAGGGGCTTGTTGGGCATCCAGCAGCTAGCCAAGGTAAACCCACCACATGGCATGAACTTTAAAGACAGGAAACCAGGAAACTAGTCTCCGAAAGTATGTGATCTAGAAAAAGAAATGTGATTACTGAATTTTATGGACATTTCTCCTACATCTACAGGAGGTGAAAGGAGTAGACTCTTCCAGTGAGGAAGAACCTGGAAATCTAAAAAGGAAATCTTGGTGACTACACACCTTTTTTTAAGCCCTAACAGCAGGGAAGATAAACCCTTCCTCTTCTGTCAGTCATTGCTACCTCTTTCTCTTCCTATTCTGTCTGGAAATATGGAGAAATTATAAAAAATCTTTGTCTGAGTAGTGATGTTTTACTTCTAATTTTACTACCATCATAAACTTACAAGGACTTATTGCTGTATTTCTTCTCCATGTGTCACCAGTTGCCTTGTGGCAAATGTGTCAGTTGTCAACTATTTTAAGGACATCCTGTTCCTCTGCTTCCCTTCCCAAAATATTAGTGCCAACAGAATTTTTTAGAAAATTCATGCCTTGGCCATAGTCAGTCAATTTGCAGTAGAAGAGGATTGTCCAGTCATGAGATTCTAGGTGCATTTCTATGTTTCTGTACTGGAAATGGCTGAGGGTAATGTCAACCAAACAATAATGTTGTTATTAAGAAGATGAGGAATGTTTTCCATGTCCAGCTAGGAACTTGGTTGTATTTCAGTGTGGAGAAATATTTAATTTTTGTATTCCCACTGAGATACCTATCCCTTAGATAATACTAGTGTAATAGCTCCAGAGTACTGGCCAAAACAGGAAATTTCATCCAGTGTCTAAATAAAGCTATGAAAACTATCCTGATAACTCCACTGGACTGTGGATCAGTCAGCGTCTATGGTCTTTAACCATGCTTGGATTGCTGCCTTGACAGATTATAAGGGTCACCTATGGCATAAACTCAAGGTCTCGGAAAAGTGTTAGACAGCAGTGGTCCTTTAAATTAAATTGATCCAAGAATAGCCATAATTTTAGGTTTATAGTAGAGGAGAGGTTTTTGGACCTGTGCACTGATTTGCATGTCTTACATTTGTTGTCACTGGACAGCTTAGATTATGACTGTTTGAGGAACAAGGGGCAAGAGGGAGAACTGAAGTAGATAGCACATTCACCAGGAAGTACTAAATACATAAAAATGGGAACATTCAGACTCGCCATTGTAGGAAAGCTTTTAGCTATTAGCCTGGTGAGCTTTTGGGTTATGGTACTGACACTGAACTCTAATAATAATATTATTATTTCTGGAAATTGCACTGGCAGGGAAGGAGAGCAGATTCCCCTCCTGTTATCAGCATCAGCAAATGACAAAACTTGCACATAGTACCAGCGTTTTAATAGCCAACTCATGGATTCAGCACATGACAATGTAATATTCATAACAAGGCATTTACCACAAGCAGAAAGGGAATACCAGTGGTATGATTGCTACCAGCAGCAGGCAACAATCAATTTTGCAAACACCTTGGGCCACCATTTCCCAGCTGAATGGGCTACTCTAGCTGCAGGTTGTCTGACTGAACGGTCACACTCTATGGCTAATAGGATGCTCTGCCTGGAACACATTTTTAATATTTACATATTGGTGTTTGTTTATTTGCTGGTGTTTCAGTACAATCTGCCATCTCTCGCTGTCATGCAGAGACCTAATATAACCTCCTACTTCTCTCATGGTCCTATTTTACCATTAAATGAGTCCCATCCGTCCAAAGGCTGCTGACTTTCCTCAGCAGCTTGCTCAGTAGTAGACACCTCATGTTAGCACATCAAAATATATTAGATAAAAGCTGCCAATGCTGTGCTATACCGAAAGGTTTGTTTAATCTTGGAAGCTTGCTACCACCATCACTCCTTTGTGCAGAAATGTAAGGAGATTCTACTCTCCAACGCTTTTAGGAGCTAGTAAGAAAGAACAACCTCTCAAAATACTTGGTTGTTTCTCCTAATGCCAAAGAAGCCTAGACAAATCATAGAATCATAGGATCATTGAATGGTTTGGGTTGGAAGGGACCTTAAAGATCATCCAGTTCCAACCCCGTGCCACAGGCAGAGACACCTTCCACTAGACCAGGTTGCTCAAAGCCCCATCCAACCTGGCCTTGAACACTTCCAGGGATGGGGCATCCACAGCTTCTCTGGGCAACCTGTTCCAGTGCCTCACCACCCACATAGTGAAGAATTTCTTCCTTACATCTAATCCAAATCTACCCTCTTTCAGTTTCAAGCCGTTACCCCTTGTCCTATCACTGTTCTCTTGTAAAAAGTCCCTCTCTGGCTTTCTTGTAGGCCCCCCTGGAGGGCTGCTATAAGGTGTCCCTGGAACCTTCTCTTCTCCAGGCTGAACAACCCCAACTCTCTCAGCCTGTCTTCGTAGAGGAGGTGCTCCAGCCCTCTGATCATCTTCGTGTCCCTCCTCTGGGCTCGCTCCAACAGGTCCATGTCCTTCTTAAGTTGGGGGCCCCAGAGCTGGACACAGTACTCCAGGTGGGGTCTCAAGAGAGCAGAATAGAGGGGGAGAATCACCTCCCTCGACCTGCTGGTCACACTGCTTTGGATGCAGCCCAGTTGGCTTTCTGGGCTGCAAGAGCACATTGCTGGGTCATGTTGAGCTTCTCACCAACCAACACCCCCAAGTCCTTCTCCACAGGGCTGCTCTCAATCCATTCTCTGCCCAGACTGTACTTGTGCTTGGGATTGCCCTGAACCATGTGCATGACTTTGCACTTGGCCTTGTTGAACTTCATGAGGTTTGCCTGGGCCCACCTCTCAAGCCTGTCAAGGTCCCTCTGGATAGAACCCCTTCCCTCCAGCGTGTCGACCGCACCACACAGCTTGGTATCATCAGCAAACTTGCTGAGGGTATACTCAATCCCACTGTCCGTGTCACCAAGATACAGCTATGAGGTGCATGAAGGTACATGCCACAATACCAACCCCAATGCTCAGGTTTGGTAGCTGACAATAACCTCACATCCTTTTAACTGAGTTTCCAAAGAAGACGAGTTACATAAAACTGTGAAGTTAGTGTCAGCCCTATTCTGAACAGTTGTGCTAAAAACAGAGCAACATTACTGGAAAATCTCTGCTGAACACTTTCCCTCCTCATGGTTTCTTAAGCTCACATCATCTTACAAACATACCCTGTGTTGTTTCATTGCTCACTCCTCTGCACCTTTCTGCTCCACAACTTTTTCATGGCATTTTTCACCTCTTCATTTCGGAGGGAGTAGATCAAGGGATTAAGCATAGGTGTGACAACAGTGTAGAACACAGAGACCATCTTGTCTGCTGAGAAGGTGGTGGAAGGGCGCATATAGATGAAAATGCATGGCCCAAAGAACAGAACTACAACAGTGATGTGGGAAGTACATGTATAGAGTGCTTTGAGACGCCCTTCGGAAGAGCGTGTCCTCAGAGAAACCAAGATAACAGCATAGGACGCAACAAGAACAACAAAACAGCTCAGGGAAATCACACCACTATTGGCAGCCACACTGACACCAATGATGTAGGTGTCAGTGCAGGCCAGCTTCAGTAAAGGGTGAACATCACAGAAATAGTGGTCAATCTCATTGGGCCCGCAAAACGGCAGCTGAGTAGCCAGCAGGGTCTGCACCACTGAGTGTGCAAAGCCTCCCACCCAAGAAGCCGCCACCAGCCAGCCACAGACATGCTTGTTAACAGTACTTGTGTAATGAAGCGGCTTGCATATAGCAATGCAACGATCATAGGCCATCACTGTGAGAAGAAAGATCTCAGTGCACCCAAAGAAATGGCCTGCAAATAGTTGAGCTATGCAGCCCACAAAAGAGATGGTCTTCTTCTCAACAAGAAGGTCATAAATGAGTTTGGGAGCTGTGACAGTAGAGTAACTGATGTCTACAACAGACAAGTAGCTCAGGAAGAAGTACATGGGAGAGTTCAGCTGTTCACTTGTCTTTATAGTAATGATGATAAGCAGGTTTCCAAGAATGATAGTGGCATAGAAGACTAAGAATAATAAGAAGCACACTTTTGCTACTGTCTTATCTTGTGTCAGTCCATGGAGGATGAACTCCGTCACATTGTTTTTGCTCTCCATAGACACCACGTAGACAGGACCTGAAGCACAGAAAAGAGACACCAGCTATGGCATTAAACATGGGACAGTATCAGTACACATACATACTGACCACTGGTATGTTAAATACTAAGCATATTTCCTTTGCTGTCTTTTGGGGACAGTTTCCATTTAAAGTCAATGCTTTCCCTCAAGGAATAACAGGTGATCTCCAAATCAGAATGTATTATTGACATATATAATAACAAGCTCACATTATTTATTTGAGGAGGGTGGTGGAAATAATACCCTCAAGATTCCTAGTTCTCACCTTTGCCTCTTTTAAAAAAGAAGACTAATTACCAGGTCCCCTCAAGACCCACTTTTACCCTATAATGTTGGTTTAGAAATAAAAGTTGACGAAAAGAGACAGCGAGGCTATAATTCAAGTCTCAATGCTTTCATCCTGGCCTGAGGGAGGTCCTTGTGTAATCAGTGATTGTACACTCCTTTCAGTCCTCTAAAGGATTGCAACAGAACTATTCCTTATTATCTCTCTGACTGTGATAGACCTGAATAAGTTCAGTCACAGAAAGAGCTGGCCAGTGTTACGGTACATGAATGAACTAATCCAGAGATAATTTGCATTAATGGGGCATTAGCAGGGGTTTGTATACCTCACCCAGGTCCTGGACTTAGTGTGGAACACCTCATAAATTACACCTGTAGTGACACTGGGGTAATGAATGCACCACTGGTGACCCTCCTGTACTCAGAAATACCCATGATTTCACCTTTGCAGCATTCCCATGCAGTACGTAAGTATCACTAGTGTTCAATTTATACATGAACATAGAGGTGACAAATGTGTAATTACCTTGTCTCTGATATCAGCAAGCCCTTTGGGGTCTGAATTCTACCTGACAACCACAGGACAATCAGTTCTTTCTCCTGAGCTCTCCACCTCCTGGCTACTCCCCAACTAGGGCAGCAGAGGAAAGGCTCTTTAGTGTCCCCATCACTGTCTCCATGGCTCTCCACAAGCAGAGAGAAAGCACTGTGGGGAAGACCAAAGTGTGTATCTCATGACCACTGTTGCCTGACATGTACAGCTCAGACAATGTAAGACCGAGCACATAGGAAGTGCTGTCATCGGCTCCCGAATCGTCTCTGTAACACCGACAGCATCCTTTTGACAGGTCTCTCTGGAAACAGCATATAACTGGGAAAAAAAGCAACTAAGACACCAACTAAAACAAAGACTGAAACATCTGTAATTGAATTTTTTCTAAATCATAAAATGGACCTCACAAAAGTCACTGACCAGAAATGCCTATTTTCAAAGGTATGATTTCAGTCGTGCTTGAACAAAGCAAAGGAACAACATCAGAAAACTTACACAGTTTGTATTTGCTAGTCTCCAAGAGTTCACTTGCTATTGCTCCTCTGATGACCTCCTCTGACCACTTTACGTGGTTTCATCAGAACGTCTTAGTTGCAAGTTGCTGCTTAGATGTTGTGAAAGCAATCCATCTCTGCCAATTCTGAAACCGACGGTGGCTGAAAAGAACAGCCTGACTCTCCATCTGCATTTCTCATTCTGCAAAAAACAACTTTCAAGAGCACCTACAAGAACAATTATCTCTCACAAGATGGGGAAATTGTAGCAGAAATATTTAAAGTAAATCGCACAGCAGAAGCACAAGACTATCAGGAGTAATGAGATCCCAGAGGCATACGAAGTTTTGTCAGAAATCATCAGTGGACAAGGAGCTAAAAATTGTACTTTGGATAGCTATTAGGGTAGTCTCTGGAGAGTGATGTTGGTGTGGTCATCTAGACTGTTACATTGCACATGGGTTTGCTTGCTTACTTGTTTGTTTGCTGGCTGGCTTTAGGCAGCATTAGCTGTCCAGAAAAATAGACTTTATTTACTATTGGACATGTATTTCTTCTCAAAGCATTTCTGGTTCAAATAAACATGACACCTGGCTATTTTCAAGATTTATATTCACCTTACCTTTGCAATCAAATATTCCTGAAGTAAAGATGTCTTTTGGACAGGACATTTATATAAATTCTGCTTTCTGTCTTAAGCTAATATTTCTCATATGCATTCTTATTAACTTGTTCTCACCACTGCATGTTGACAGCACAAAAAAGTATCACAACTGTGCTGTAGACTGTTATAGACATCTGGTATACAAATTTGAAACAAGAAGCAGAACAGGAAATTACCTCAAAAATTTTAAAAGTTTTGTGGTTACACCTCACTGCATACAAGGTATTTTTACTGGGACAATGCAAAACAGAAGCAACTCTTTAGCCCAAGTATTAAATTCTTATAAGAATTCTCACCAAAGTGTAGAGGAGCCTAATCTTGTTTTCAGTGACACCTTCCATAAGCTATGGTTGCATATTTGCTCAGTCACACCCCAAAGTGAGACCTCCAGAAAAAAACCCTGGTGTTCACCCCAAAAACATTTTTTAAAATCTATTTTTAATATATATCTGTATATATATAAAGTTATAAGCTCTAGCTTGGGCTGGGAACACCTTGTAACCTTGAATCCTACTTAAGTCATGTTAAGGTGTAACACAGGTGCAGGTGTTTATAAGGAATGTAAGTGAAGAAATAAAAGTGCTTCAATTACTTTTGGATGGCACCAAGCAGGTCTTTTCCTTCCTCACTCAGCTGATTTGGTGGTTTTCTGCTGGCAAGGTAGGGGCTAGGGTCTCTTATCTCATTGTGGCTCCTCAGGTAGAGACCCTAAGCTGCTACAGCTTACCACCCTGTGACAGCTTTGACTGGCACTGAACTGGTTTGGTCTTTCATCCTCATGTTTCTTCTCTTTCCTCCTGCAATAGTAGGTGTACCAGCTGTTCCCATGGAAAACATGCTTCTTTCCTTGTGTGGGTGTGTAAATGTGTTCTGTTGGGCTAGGAGTTGTCTTGCATACTGGAATAGTTCCTAAACTTTTTTTTTTTCCATTGACACATGAAATTGTGCCTCCAAATGCCTTCTTTGGTGACTACTTCATTTTTTATAGTCAGCAAGGTGTCTTTCATTAGATCTCTGATTCTGTGTTAGTCTAAACATTAAAATAAAAAACCTGAGTCAGAGCTGAAGGATAGAGAGGGTGGTTGCATCAGTGACAGGTGAAGTAGAATTATAGAACAGTTTTGGCTGGAGGGAACCTTTGAAGATCATCTAGTCCAAATGCCCCTGCCATGGGCAGGGACACCTTTCACTGGATCAGGTTGCTTAAAGCCCCATCCAGCCTGGCTTTGAACACTGCAGAAAGGATTTGTTGCACTGGCAGGGGAAAGGGAGAAGCTTCCCCTCCTGTGACCTACATCAGCAAATGACCCAACTAGCACCTAGTATCAGGTTTTTACTTGCTAACCTGTGGATTCAAGATACCACAATGTGGTTCTTATAAAAAGGCATTTACTGCAAGCAGAAAGGGGCCTCTGTTAGCAGCAGGTGACCATAGTCCTCTCTTTCCCAGCTGAATGGATTACAGAGCAGATGGAGTTCATCTGAAAGTTTATACCTGAGTAATGGGAAGCTCTACCTGGACAACATTTTCAGATTTTTAATAGTGTTTATTTAAACATCGGTGTTTCTTGCCACAGAGTTCACAATGTCTTTCAAATCAGAAGATGAACCTTCAGTGTCTTCCTAATTACAACAGGAGCTAACAGCAAGCTTTTCTTTGAAAGGCAGTTCTTGGGGAATTTTCACAAAAGAAATTACAGTGATAGATGCTTGATTTTCTCTGATCCTTTGGAAATGTTACCACAGTTCTACACCTTTCCTTTTTCACTTCCCACTTTTCTACTCCACAGTTTTCTCATGGCACTCTTCACCTCCTCGTTTCTTAGCGTGTAGATGAGTGGGTTCAGCATGGGTGTGATGACAGTATAAAACACTGCCACGCTCTTTTCCTCCGACAGATTGCTGGATGGACGTATGTAGGTGAACGTGCATGGCCCAAAGAACAGAATCACCACAGTGATGTGGGACCCACAGGTGGAGAGGGCCTTGTGCCGCCCTTTGGATGTTTGACTTTTCAGGGAAACCAGGATGACAATGTAGGACATAACCAGGATGAAGAAACAGCTCAGAGATATCATTCCGCTGTTGGCAACAATAATGATGCTCACAGCATAGGTGTTGGTACAGGCCAGTTGTAGTAGGGGGTGGACATCACAAAAGTAGTGGTCAATTATGTTAGGGCCACAGAAGGGGAGCTGAGTGGTTAGAAGAGTCTGCACTATGGAGTGCACAAACCCTCCTACCCACGAGCCGATCACCATCCGGCCACACGTACGCCTGGTCATGAGGGTGGTGTAGTGAAGAGGTCTGCAGATGGCAATATAGCGATCATAGGCCATCACTGTGAGGATGAAGATCTCTGTGCAGCCAAAGAAATGTACCCCAAACAGCTGTGCTATGCAACCCACAAAGGAGATGGTTTTATTTTCAACAAGGAAGTCGGCAATCATCTTGGGAGCTGTGACAGAAGAGTAACAGATATCTACAAAGGACAGGTAGCAGAGGAAGAAATACATGGGGGAGTTCAGATGTTGACTGCTAATTACAGTGATAACAATGAGCAGATTTCCTGCCACAATAATCATATAGAAGAAAAGAAACATCACAAAACATGTTTTCTGCACCCCTTGATGCTCTGAGAGGCCCAGAAGAATGAATTCCTTCACACCGCTTGCATTTTCCATGTTAATCAGTTGGGCATCAATCTGCAACGTACAGCCTAGGCACATGGAAAAATAAAGACAGACAAATGATTTGTCAGGTTTTTTCATTATTAAAAATAAATTCTTTATCAGAAGTGCATACATACTAAGAAATATATAAGATTAGTATTAAGTTTATGGAGTGGGGGTTTTGTTGTTCATTTTTTCCTCCCCCCCTGTGTGTTTAATCCTCCTTGCACGAGACTTCAGCCACGCCTCTTACCACACTGAGACAGGTGCATTCTGTGATATGTTCCTCTATCCTGGTCCTCCAGGATTTTGAAGGACTGAACCTATGGCTGGTGTGCTAAGGACAAGGCCAGAGTTCACCTCGAGCACTACAGGAGCTACAGATGTTTGAAAGCACGTTTGCCCTCAGTGTAGCCAAGTCCATGATAACAATCTTTGTAAAAACAGTGCCTCTGAGAACACATAGAAGTATTTCTTGGAATGCCAATTTATTTTGTAAGTAAAAATGATCTTTGAATTGTTCAGAGAGAAAATGAAACCACCCATAGAGAGAAAAAAAATCTCTTGTGTATATATGTTTTGAAACATAAATTCTCAGCTTCATGGGCTGAACAATGAGATCTGGGGAAGTTATCTATCAGGGTGAAAACAGCAAAGAATTTCACATATGACTTACTCTAGTATTTAGCTTGTTCTAAATCTCAGCAATGTTCCTTTGAGAGGAAGGAAGAATGAAAGGATCTTTTCAGATCTTCTGTCACAGCATCGTATGAATTTTACTTTATACTGATTTGTGATACACTCTGGGGAATATTCTCAAGAGTGAATTTCTGTTTAGTGAAGCCACTCTAGCTGGTGGTCTCTCTATAAGCAGAACAGCTAAACTAAGGTCCTTTACAGAACCCTTTCTTTCTCCATTGACTAAGAGGAGCCTAAGTAAATTAACATCACCAGGGTTGAGTTAACTTCAGAGAATAATCCTTTTTGTCCCCTGAAAGTATCTCAGAGCTTTCCATAATGCCACCCTGCCCCCATCCCCCCTTTTTTTTTGTGCTATGGCTGAACTCCTTATCTCTAGGCATTTATACCTCTACAGTTTCTCTTTTCAGACATGGTCACATTCCAGTGTGTATGTGGGGCTTCTTTGGTTTGGCCTGTTCCAGCTATAGCCCCCTGGAGCAGTACAGGTCACTAGTAAATAAATCGTCTACATCTTTAAAAAGACTTAGTCCTTAACATTACCAGCTGGCTGTTACGCATCCAGATATCAGAGCTGCTTTGGTCAAAGAAGCCTGGAAACCACTAGATTAAACTCTTCACAGAGTTTAACCAAAAATAGGCACCTCTTAAAACCAGATTATCAGCTGTATGGGATTCACCCTAGTATCAAAACATTCCCAGTCAACTGCTCTAAAAAATCACCATTGCAAGTCCTGCCCAATGAAAGCACAAGCAGTTCTCCCTGTTTGTGCAGGTGATCTGAGCAGATCTGTGGAATGATTCAGTTAAATTATCTAGCACCTATTTAAAATTACAGCAAAATCAGCAAAATTTGCCTGCACAATTACTCTTGTGCATGCAAAATCTGATCAGGCATCCACAGGAAACACTGAAATGGAGAAAACCCAAAATTGCTCTCAAACACACCCAAGTAAAGCCTAGAGAGGAAGTTGGGAGAGTTAGGGACTTTTCCTGTGCTTACGGCTGCACTAGCAGTGGGTAAGAGGTATTCAACAAGGGCGGTAAAATTTACATGGATAATTCCTGTTCTGATATATCTCCAAGGAAAAAAGATCAATAAGAAGAATGTGATATTGATTTCTACCTAGTCTTACCAAGTTGTGATCCTTTCCATCCCTCTGCTTTTCACTTAGCACTGACATAGTTTTCTACTGAAAACAGAAGGACAGAATAGGTACATATTTATGGCTGTGCAGTAGCCAGTGGAAGAGAAACAGCTGGGTTCCATCTAGGCCAGAGCAGAACTGGAAGCAAACCCCACCAGCCTTGGTGTCATGTTTAGGCAATCAGTGGTTCAGAAAGGAGTGACCAAGAGAGAAATGATCAAGGAAAACTATATTCCTGAATTACAGCAGATGGGAAACTTCTAAGCTAAAACAAGGTGTATATTTTTGAAAGGATTGTAAAGATACGACCCATCCACAACAGACAGCTTTACTGTGTGTCCTTCTTGGTAAGGCCCCTGTCACCACCACCAAATTGCATTTTACAATATATTCATCTGCCTCATTCCATCTCATTGACTTACATCATCTAGGCACCTATATCTGAGCCAGTCACATGCACTCTTTTTTCTGCCTTTGCAGGGCAATTCATGACCAGCCTAAGATGTCTACTTAAAGATGTGATGAATTACATGCTGGAGGTGCCTATTTCTTTCTGTTGACTCTGAGAGGACGACTAGAATGACTAACTCAGTAGAGGATTCCCCCACAAGTTATGTCTTACCTCTAAAAATATCTTTTCAGGGAGAGACTAGACATACATGATATAATGCAATCAATTGCAAAATAAAATAAACACAATGTGGACTGCTAACATTTCAAAAAGGATGAGAAATTGCACCATCTCCTTATTGCAAGCATTCCTCCCTAAAATCTTGGGTAGTTAATGGGAAACAAAATAACAAAATAACCTAATCTGAGACTACAGAACTAGCTCTGTACATGGTTCCAGCCAAAGATAGCCATAGACAGTTGAAAACTGTAATGAATATTTCTTTCTGTATTTTCGTATTTGTTCAAGAAGAAAGGAAACAAAAGAGAAAAGGAAATTAGGAAAAGAAAAGAAGAAAGGAAATTAAAAAAGAAAAGAAAGAATCCAGAGAACCTGGAGAACTTACCTCCTCTGTGTTTGGAGATCTAATTTTTTGTGTAAGGGCTGTATGATTTTATCTCCTCAACACCTGCCTTCCCTGGTAGGAATGTGTTAGAGCACACAGGCTTTAAAGAACGTAGAACAGCTTCTGGAAAGCTTCTAACACTTGCTTAGGAGGTGCCTTTTACTGTATAATCCCATCTGATTTAATTTCTTGCTTTCCTGTATCACAAGTCTATCTTGGTATTTTCTGCCTATGTGAGAACTGCTTTGATGGGCTGTCTGGATCGTATGATGCATTCAGAACTCAGCAGCAGAAAGAAGGCTGAGAAGAAAACTGTTTAAGTAGCACTCTCCAAGGAAACCTCCCACCTCAAGAGCTCTTGGGGCTGGAGGAGCGAGGTATGGAGGCTTAATGAAGTGAAGGCATGAAAGGAAGGGGCAAAGAAGGAGAAATTAATTCTGTCCTGTCTGAAAAGCTTAAGCAAACATATATTAATGAAATAGCTGTCAGTGATAATGGTATTATGAAGGCATGGCATATCAGCATTTCTCCAGTAGAAATAACAGTCAATGGATTAGCAGAATATTAAACTGGACAAGCATGGGATGTGACCTAGTCCAGTTAACCCTTTCTGGAGTCCTTCATTAAGCCATGCATTATGGTTTTCCCAAGTGTAGAGGCCCATGAGATCCACTGCTTTGGCTTTATAGCATTGTGCATAATAAAACAGTACTTCACGTCTTTGTCTATTTCAAAAAGAAAACACATAAAACACAAATCTTCCTTAAAAAAAATCAGAGACATTTCTAGTAGTAAGGAGAGAGGTGCCATACCCTGGGGGTGGTAAAGAGTTACCTGTCACAGTAGTCTTTTAAAGGGCAAGTTAGGCACACTTCTCTCAGTAGTGGTTACAATTAAGTTTTCACAGAGACAGAAGATTGCCTGGGTTACCTCTTGATGACTCTTCAAGTCCTATTTTGCATAAAATGTCATCACTGGCAACCCAGTGAATAAAGCCTTTTGCAAGAACTTGCACATTTTAGCAAAGGTTGGATAATTAAAGAGTAAAAAAAATCCTTCTTTTACAAATGGGGAAACCAGGGGAGGAAGTCAGCTATTTTATGCCTATGGAAGTCAGCTGAGTTGAGTCTTTGTCACTCTAGGCTTTCCTATAGAAAGAAATACATCTCTTCAGAAATGGATTCACCTGATCTACCTCAGACCTGATTTTAGGATGGGATTAGCTCTGGGACTAGATTTTGAACAAAATTACTTATGGCAGACAAAGGCAGCATCCAAAAAGTTACAGTAAATGGCTCAATGTCCACGTAGAAACCAGCAACAAGTGGTGTCCCTCAGGGGTCTGTACTGCGACCAATACCATTTAGTATCTTCATCATTGATATAGGACAGTGGGATCGAGTGCACCCTCAGCAAGTTTGCTGATGACACCAAGCTTGTGGTGCAGTTGATACGCTTGAGGGAAGGGGTGTCATCCAGAGGGGCCTTGACAGGCTTCAGGAGTGGGCCCATGAGAACCTCATGAAGTTCAACAAGGGTAAGCACAAGGTCATGCATATGGGTTGAGGCAATCCCCACTATCAGTACAAAATGGAGGATGAAGAGATTGAGAGCAGCCCTGCAGACAAGGATTTGGGGATACTGGTGGATGAAATTTTGAACCTGAGCCAGCAATGTGCACTTGCAGCCCAGAAGGCAAATCATATCCTCAGATCCATAAAAAGACGTGTGACCAGCAGGTTGAGGGAGGTGATTCTCCCCCTCTACTCCGCTCTGGTGAGATCCCACCTGGAGTACTGCATCCAGCTCTGCGGTCCTCAGCACAAGACAGAGATGGACCTGTTAGAGTGGGTCCAGAGGAGGGCCATGAAAACAATCTGAGGGCTGGAACACTTCTCCTGTGAAGAAAGGCTGAGAGAGTTCAGCCTGAAGAACAGAAGGCTCCTCAAGACCTTCTTGTGGCCTTTCAATATATAAAGGGGGCTCATAAGAAAGGCAGAGGAAGGCTTTTCAACAAGGCCTGTAGAGACAGGACAAGGGGCAATGTTTTTAAACTGAAGAGTAGATTTAGATTGGACACAAGGAAGAAATTTTTTATGATGAGGGTGGTGAGACAATGGAACAGGTTGCCCAGAGAAGTCATGGATGCCCCATCATTGGAAGTTGTCCTGGTTAAACCACGACAGAATTGTTCAAGGTCAGGTTGGATGGGGCTTTGAGCAACCTGATCTAGTGGAACATGTCCCTGCCCATGGCAGGGGGAGTTAGACTAGATGATCTTAAAGGTCCCTTCTAACCCAAACTATTCTATGATTCTATGGAATCTTTCTGTCAAGAAAAGCCTCATCCTTCTTAACTTAAAATTTCCACAGCCAAAGGTAAGTCTATGAAACAAAACACAATAAAGCAAACAGATATGCCAATTCTCGCATCACTTCAAGTCAAACTCATCCCTCCTCTGAAGTCTACTGTGTATTTTTAGCTTCTGACTTACAGGTGTCAGCAAATAGTTTCATCTGCTGCCCATTACTTTGTTTTGTTGATATTTCTTGAAATTTAGAATGGCCCAATAACAACCAAGGTAACGTAACCATCTCCCAACACAGAATGCCAGCCATCCATGCAGTGAAAATGGAAATCCCCAAACTAATGAGGAGGTCAAATACTGCTCTGGGTGAAAATAGTCCTCTAACTTAAATATCATCTTACACTGTAGCCTGAAGTCCTGGCCAGGTTAATAAGGGTAAACGGTAGTCACTATAGGAAACAAGAGTATTGGGTAAGGAAGTAAAAACAGTCTTACAATCTTTGGGAAAGGAAGAGGAACAACAAATGACAGAAGAAGCTAAAGATGAACCCTCGGCTATCTGGCCTGCTAAGATAATTTGGGCCAGATCTGCCAGTTTCTGTACCCACTGACACTCATGGCAGCAATTTGGCTAGCGTCATATTCATCTCCTTTTGTTTCCCTAGCCAAATGGACTAGCAGAAGTGACTTAATGCACAAGCCCAAATCAAGACTTGCTGGTATCTCCTGTTGCAAAATAGTTCTCTATAAGGATGTGCTTGCTGCCAGGAAAGAAGGGTGTTTTCTCCGTTTTTACTCCACTTACACTGGCATGTGGATCTGGACATCGTGGTGGTGATAGTTCATGCATGTGGAAGGACTGTGCATGGTGAGAAGATGAGTGAGATGTTGTGGGTGGGTAACGAATGCTGACAAGGGGCTGTCTTGATAGAGACACGAGGTGGTGAAAAACGTGTGAATTTGGTGGTGGGCAAAATGGGGCTGAGGCACTCTTTGGGGAGAAGTTGTGAAACTGGAAATGGAAGGCACAAGGGTGAAGGCTGTCTTGAGGGATTTTATGAAATTGGAAAATGCCTGAGGTGTGGTGAAGGACTGTGCTGAAAGACAGTATGAAGTGGTGGCTAATACTGTGGGGTGTGAAGTTGTGCTGAAAGAGCTCAAGACACCAGAAGCAGGCATTGTCTGCTGAAGGCAACACAAGCAGAGGTTGTGCATTTGTAGCTGCTGTGGTGTGGTAAGTCTATGGAGCTTGGGTGGACCCTCCTCCAGGGAAGGTTGTGTGAAGCAGTATGGACTAATTAGGCTGGTAACGTGTGCTGGGAGAGGCTGTGGGTCAGAAGAGGACACCCTGTGGTGATGGGTGCCTTAAGGCCAGTTTTGCAGGGACAATAGGCCCTTGGGGAATGAGAAGTTGTGCTGAGGGAGGTCGTGAAATCATCAGCAGGCGTTATGGAAGAGGACTCACAAGTTCTCAATCTATGTGATCCTGAGCAGCAGTAAGGCATCCTCTTCAAGGACTGTGAAACTAGAGCATCTCAGGAACGTGAGTAGGAAACAAAGCATCAGTGCAAGAGGCAAGGTATAATTTTGTAGAGATGGTTCTTGCTTTCTTTGTATTGTGAGACTGGCTGAAGAAGGGAGGAGTAGTAAAAAAAAGCATTTCCTGAGACATGACAGTGGCAGGTCCTCTACAAAGAGGGAAGGGGAAGTGGTTCAAATGTAAGTGGCCATACAAAGCAAGCGATATATTTCCCCAAGAGAGTGATTGGCTGGCTGTCAGATGTCACGTTAAAAAGAGCGTGGCTTTTTAAACAGTGTCTAACTAGCCCAGCACTACAGTATGACACAAGGATTCTATCTGGACCATATGCTACAGAATTCAGGTGACAATTTTACCCAGCAGATCCATACCAGCCAGCTGCTGCAAATCAGTTACTGAAATTCCAAGGAACCCACAAAAAAGGTGAGAAATTCCTAGATGGTATCTTTGCCATTGCACTCTGTCTAATGCTTTCTGTCATGCTTTTGGAGAGATGGTGAGGGGAAGGGAGGAGAAAAAAAATGGAGGAAAGGAAATCAAACATTTTCTTCTCCTGCTGGTTAGAAATTCAGTATAGGTAAGAACTTGTCGATCATTTTCAAGATAAGGAGAGCTTGATTCTGGTGACCCTTTTCCATGAAGAAGTGCTATTGAATTGCTCTAAATACACCTTCTGTAACATAAGATGTCATTATTCAGAAACCTAGCTTTAGCAGTTTTGGTCTTAGATGATCACTTAAGATTAGCCAAGAACATACAACAGCATAACTTTCTGTCCATTGTCTAAAATGTCTTTGTGGTGTCAAGGTTGTTCAAACTGACATCTGCCACAAGAACTACATGGTACTCAGCAGGCAAACCATAGGAAGGATGTTTAACCTCAAGGGAGAAGACGACCACTTAGTTTCAGCCTGCTTCTGTTTGATGCAAACTTTGAATACCTCCAGGGATGATGACTCAACCACTTCCCTGGGCAGCCTGTTCCAATGCCTGACAATCCTTTCAGTAAAGAAATTTTTCCTAATATCCAATCTAAACCTCCCCTGCTGCGACTTGAGGCCATTTCCTCTCATCCTATCACCAGTCACCTGACAGAAGAGACCAGCACCCACCTCACTACAACCTCCTTTCAGGTAGTTGTAGAGAGCGATAACGTCTCCCCTCAGCCTCCTTTTCTCCAGGCTAAACAACCCCAGTTCCCTCAGCCACTCCTCACTAGTTTCATTAAGGAAGTAGACTCATCGCTTGAATGTGTCTTGGAGACAAGAAGAAATCAGTCTTTCCAAGGTCATACAATAAATATGAGAACTGTGAGTGACTTTTTCAGTATTCTTTTCCACGGTCTACAGAATTCAGAGGATTTCTTCACTTCCATTACAGTAGAAGGCAAAATTATTGATGTTTTGTCATTTGTCCACAGGGAGTCCATTACAGCCATATCTGTACATATCTTGTACATGGTCAATGACACAGGGCCATGTCATTTAACATTAGGGAATATGCTTGATGAGCTTAAGTTAGACAGCTAATCACCTGTCATTCCCTGAATGCCCAGTGGAGAGAGACGCACTACTGGAGGAAGGGGTCAGTTGCCTTCCGGAGGTGACTGCAGCCCGGAGGTAGAATAGCCACTTACCTAAAACAGGCACCAGCTCGGAAGGCTGGAGTGGGCTTAGGCAGAGCTTAAGTGACACTTGAATGTTCATGACCTCTTCAAATCTGTTGGAAATTTGCTTCAGGTTACACAGGTAGCTCGTGGCAGAGATAGTGCTGCATTGGGAATCCTAAAGGCTAGGAAACCACTTAACCACTGGGTCTTTCTTTCTCCTCACAGCAGACTTGGTTCACAGAATTAGAGGCTGCTTAAGCTACTTCCTACTGTGAATCAAGGTCTGATAATTTGCTGCCACCCCAAAAGTAGGTAGCGAGGAAGTGAGCAAAATCATAAGGCTGTATCTTTTCAATTTGCTTGCTAGAGATGTTCAGGGAAGAGGTAGCCTTGCTAGTGAAGTCTGTCAGGCAGTAAGTATGCTGCTCTCCCTAGATAAGGAAAGAGAAGGTGAGTTTGAACTCAGAGATGCTCCTGTTGTGAAATTGTGCTACGACAGAGATTCTGTGCACTCTGAAAGAGATGATGTTTTTTGTTTTCTGTAGTCCCTTTCAGTATGTACTAAAATTCTTTCTTTAGAGACCATTAGTCTCTAAGGTCTTAATGTTAGAAGCACTCAAGGTCCCATAACAGCTGAGGATAGAATCAACCAGCTTCCTGTAAAAGAGTATGGTACAGTGCCAGAAGTTCCCTAGTTTCAATCACGCCTAAAGGTTTCACATCCTGCAAGCCCTCGTGAAGTTAAGGGTGGAAATCACCTCAGCTATCTTCAGCTGTCCACACACTAATCCTCTCACTGAAGCTGGCACGCTGCAATGTATCTGCAGTCAGCAAAGACAGGCAGGTGACTGCACACCTACCTAAGACATGTATCTTAAGATAAAATACATTACCATCATAAACCTCCATTAATTCAAATGGCAGCTTTAAAGGCAATGTTAAATGAGATGTTTGCATTTTTAATGGTGAAAGCTAGGGGTAACAGTCCCAGCTCGATTCCCAGCCAAGCACTGCTAGCGTACATGCCTTCCATGGACTAATGCGGCAAGATTGTCTCCACTGCTCCAGGCCATCAGCTGGCCAAGGAAATTACCTGCAGCATGCATTTATCTTGCCTCTGTCCATGCAGTGCTGAAGACAGTGTGTCTGGGGTGCTGAGATGAAACAATGATTCAATCTGTCACATTTTGCGTGTTTATGGAAGTCCCTCCATGTATGCTGCAGCATTTTACAAAGAGAGAACAGACTATTCATGCTGGTTAGACCGCTCAATGATTCACATCTTCCCAGCTCTCCCCATTTTGACTTGTTCCTCTCTTCATTTTATCTCCTGCTGTCTTTCATGATACTTCTCTATCTTGCCATGTCAAAATTAATAGCTGGTGGGGAGAGAAGAAAAGAGCCACGGTGTTTGACCTCATCAGACAAAAGAAAAGGTGTGAATTCTATTTTTCAACCTTTTTTTTTTCCAAGATTCTTGTTCAGATCCCAGTATCATGGGGGAAGAAACAGGGTGAACTGCCTCAGGGAATGGGGTGAAATAATTATTTTAGTCATAATTCCAATGTCCTGTGAGGGTCAGAAATTTTGTCCCACATACAGTTCTTATTGTTTCTCTCAGAGAAAGAAGTTATTAAGGGCTGACTGTCAGACTGAATTGTTTATTGTCTGTACACAGGGCTCAAGAAAACAAACCAACCACATTAAACTACACTTTATTAAAATAGAAATCAGTCATCAACTTAAAAAAATACCAGCTATTTTGAGTACTGTCTACCATATTTTCTGGGCATATGCATAGGACAAAATCAGCTTTCAAGCTGATTAAAATTGTATGCTGATTGCCTAGAACTTTCACACAAGATTTGTCTCACATAATCCTAGCTACATGAAGCAAAGACAATTATCCTACAATTCTTAACACTGGGTTCTCTTTTTATTCAGACAAGAGGTACTTTTCAGACGTGATTAATCTAAGTTGTAATTGCTTTTTTAAGATATTTGTTTCCCAATACTGAGTGCAAAAAGGACCCTCACAAAATGAATTTTTAAAAGGGAGAAATACAGTGCAATCCAACTTTTCCTACGTCATATAGAATTTGGCCTTCGATACAGTGCTTTGAACAATGCCTCAAAGCTCTGTGCTCCAAGTCCAAACACAGCAATCCCTCCCTAAATCAAGCTTTGGCTACAAAGAGCTGGAACAAATCCAGAAACACCGCCAGGTCACCATCAGGGAAAGTCACACTGGACTTACCACCTCTCTCCTCTCTGCTTACAGGCCTGTCTGGAATCACTCATAATGAATACTTCAACTACGTCAATCTTCCTCCCAACTGCAACCAGCCAGGCTCATGGGACTAATCAGAGTGGGGCCGTGGAAAAGACAGAAGCATCATATGCTGTCCTCAAGTTCATGGAGAGCTTCTGCCTCATCAGCGCTGCCTGTGGGATGGTGGGAAATGGCGTAGTCCTATGGTACCTTGGCTTCCGCATCCGGAGAAACCACTTCACCGTCTACATCCTGAACCTGGCCGCTGCCGACTTTGGCTATCTCCTCTGCATCGCCATTGAGACAGTTCAGTACCTGATGCAGTTCAATGTGGGGGTGCAGTTTGGGATATTCCTCTTCCTGGATCTTTTCATGTACGGGACCGGCTTGTATCTCCTGACCGCTATCAGCATTGAGAGGTGCCTCTCTGTCCTTTGTCCAATCTGGTGCCGAAGCCACCGCCCAAAGCACTTGTCCGGCACCATCTCCAGCTTGCTCTGGGGTCTCTCCCTGCTGCTGAACACGCTCGGGTATATTTTGTGCACCGTTCGCCGCTCTGCCAGGAGCTGCCAGCTCCTGCTCATCACCATCGGAGCCTTGGACTTCCTCTTCTGCACGCCCCTCATGCTCTTCTTCAGCCTGACCCTCTTCCTTAGGGTCAAGTGCAGCTCCCAACACCTCCGAACAGGCAGGCTCTTCACTGTCATCATGCTCACCATCCTCTTCTTCCTCATTTTCGCTGTGCCTCTGAGCGTCCTGATCCTCTTTGACTTCTTGGGCTACAAGTTCCTCTACTCCCCGGAGATTGGCTTTGTGCTGTCCTGTGTGAACAGCTGTCTCNTAACTATGTCCTCCTAATACCCCACTGTGCCTAACACAGTAATACTGGTCTGGAACTGAGGGCTGATAGTTTACAGAATTGAAGAACTCTGAGGTATTGGGGAAGGTTTTTCTCACCTAACCTTCAGTATCTTCATTTTAGATCTCTACCCTTCACCTAGTTATTTTAAGCTCCATCTGTGGTCAGTGAAAACACACATGCCCCTGGACCACAGAATTTATCTGACCTGTATTAGGACCACACTGAAAATGCCTATTTCTTTCAGTGGCCATTAAATTATTTCAATTTGATAAGATAAAATGTCTTGGTGTCCACATTTTATCAAAGTAATCCCACTCAGAATTTGCAGCTCAGTCAATAAATCTCTGTCTTTCAGAGCACAACAATATCAAATTCATAAATTCTCAGTGTACTTTTTACTCAGATCTCTGAAGATGAGATGGGAACCAATCCTCCTCCTGTTGAAATTAGCCATGACATTCCTGGAAGGCAAGTCTATCTCTCTCACTTAATTTTAAATACCTCTATCTCAGCAACACATGCAACCTTTTGTGGCACACAGAGTGCATGATTCTTTGCTTCCTAACATGAGCATTTCAAATAGTGAAATGATTCATGCCCTAGAAGTTCCTTTCTTCTGTTACCTAGGGAGGTTTCCATACCATAGAGTTGTGATGTAGTAGGAAAGGGCTCCAACCCCTACCAACTTTATGCACTGAGTCACATGCTCCCTTTTTCTTGTGTTTCAAAGAAATACAGGGGTGGAGTTGCATATTATTTTAGCTTCCTCCAGCCCAGGACAGAGTATCTACATCTAACTACAGCATGGACTGGGTTGTTATTTCTTCCTTTAAGGACAGATAAGAACCCATGGCTTCTAACACCTCCTCTACCAATAGAAGTAAATTCAAGGATAGGGAAAAAATAGGAAACAGAAGAAAGGTAAAGAAATACCACAGTTTGCAGCAAATTATTCTCTAGACTCAATCCCTTGAGATGCAAGATGTGATTATTTGAAGTGTTGTGCTATCAGACCACATAACATTTGCTCTTTAAGCCTAAATTGATAGAAAAAGGCAACACAGGTAATTTTCTCTGAGAAACCTTATGGGTTTCCTCTGCATGCCTTCATTTGCAAATATTTTCCTAAAGGAAAGCTGCATTCTTCTACTGTCTATTATCTTTTTTCTGTTCATTTGTCTTTTTATTAGTTTTGAAAAGCATCACTTAAAAAAATAGTGGTTTACCCTAATGTCTGTAGTTGCTTTTTGCTTCTTGTTTACAGTTCCTGAAAGCTGAAATTTGACTTCCATTTCTACTATTCTTTAATTTTTAATGCTATTGTTCTGCAATGTACATATAGTTGATTCAGATTAGGTCTATGTCATCAATTAATTTTAGTAAGTTTTTTTCATCTAACTTCTACTGCTGAGGGGAAGAGAGTATCCATTTATCAGAAAAAATGTTAAAAATGTTTTCCTTTTAATATCTGTTATGAGTTTATCACTGGGAGAACCGAAACATTTCCGTTATTATTAAAAATGTCAAAAGCCTTTTTTTTAAAAGAAAAACAAATTGTATTTAAAAACATTATTGTGCTCAGAAGAAGCCATCAACTGAATAAAACATACAGAAATTAAACTGTGACAAACTTTCCATCCTGACAGTTTGTCCTTAAACATACCCATCATGAAGACATGCGGCATTTAATGTGAACATATTTTACACATCACATTAATGTGAACACTTTGCATCCAATCTTGGACATTTAAAAGGTGATGCCTGCATATAAACCACCATCGCAGACACTCTGAATCATCCATGGTAAAAGACAAGGATTCTCAGCAGTGGCATCTGCCAGATATTTGCAGTGTATCTCCTGTGGTCCAGAAGAAGTCAGTGATAGGATCTGCAAGTCACAGGCTTTTCCACCCTGAATTAACACCAAGATAGTCAGCCCAGCCTGCCAGGAAGAATGACCGCAGCATCTGAACTAAGTTTGTCCTCTGAATTGCTCGGTATCTCTCTGGAAGGATGCCAGGGCATCCAGAAGATCAGCGGTCACGCATGAGAGGTACATTCCTTGGGGGCCACCAGCACCCTGAAAAAAGCCCACCTTTCTGCTTCCCTGGGGACAGCTGAAAGGAGACAGGCAGCCCAGCCCATAAGTGTGAGTGTGCTCCTCAATGTGGTCCACGTGCCAGCAGCATGCAGTGCCTCCAAGGGATGGTGTCACCTGTTCCCCAAGGGCAGCAAACCTAACTCCGCTCCTCTGAGGAGTCCCTAGACACCAGTCTGAAATAATATTTATTTTCTCATTGATTTCAGCAGAAGGCACACACATTACTGTTGGCATTTCTGTGGTGCGGTTAAGGCCTGGAGGAAGGGATGTGTATGGACATGTTGGCACTTCAGAATAGTCCAATTTTCACCACATGCAGGAGAGTGAAAGACACTCCAGTGCCTTGATTTGGTTCCCTTTCCCAGGCCTCCATCCCCCTGTAGTTATCCCCACCCTCCCCTTCAAGCAGCCACCCCATTCTCCGTTCCAAGAGCTTCTACAACAACCAGCCCACTGCTCTCCCTCACCCCAGCCTACCTCACACACACCTCAAGGGAGCAGTCTTCCCGTTGCAGCCCTCCCCAGCATCAGCTGCCAAGTTCCTCCTTTTCCACCTTTCACGGACATGTGGCTTCATGCCACAGGAAGGAAGGGGCAGCAGGTAGTAAGAGAAGGCTACATCCTCTTTGGAAGAGGAGAGTCAGGATCAGCTAACTAGGGGCAGAAGGAGGGGCAAGCACCTCTAGACAGCTATCTTTTGCACTATTTAGGTGTTGCACCAGCTCACAGCCAAGTGGTGTCTTACAACCCATGGAGCAACTTGGGATCAGGCACAAAGAAGAGCAGAGGAAGTATAACAGTGCAAACAGGCTTTGGCAGGCCTTGCTGGTGAGACTTGAGATACGTGGAGCAACTTGGGATCAGGCACAAAGAAGAGCAGAGGAAGTATAACAGTGCAAACAGGCTTTGGCAGGCCTTGCTGGTGAGACTTGAGATACGTTATAGAAACCCCACTTTAGGCCCTACGGGTTGTATGCTTTAAAAGCTTAACTATCAAAAACATAGTCACCCATTCATACCCAGGCCAGAAAAAGACAGCACGTCAAAGCAAGTCTCCATAGGCAAGAAGCTGTAGATAAAGGACTTAGTCCGATCCTAAGCTCTGTTTAATTTGAACTAAGAGAGGTGACAAAGTCAGGTAACCACGTCACAAAATTTGGATCAGGTCTGCTCAGAGGCAACTCCTGACTGCAGAGGCAGAGAAAGACCCTTGCTTCTTCACAGTGTGACACCTGGAGACTGAGGGACATTCATCCCCCTGGAGCCAACACCTGGCCATTTCAAAACTTGCACAGCCACATTGTTAAAACTCCTTTCCTCCTGTCCGTTTTATAAGTGGCACACAGCAAGTTTATTTCCTATCTGCAGTATTTCTGTTAATTGCTATGAATAAATTGCTGTGTTTACTATTCTTCTAAAGTCCCCTTCAGCTCAGCCTTTAAAAATACTTCATTTCTCCGGGGTCAGAGGTGAGCCATGAGTCATCAAGTAGCTGTAAGAGCCCTGTGCAGTTTGGAGAGGCTCCACTTATCAGCAAGAGAAAGAAATAGGCACGTTTTTACTCATACTGTGAAAGAAAGGCTCAGAAGCTTACTGGGCTGGAAAGTGAGGGCTGATCATGTCCAGAAAGGATTATTGATGCCTAGCACTCAGGGGATGAAGACCTCATCGTCTTATCTGTCTCCCTCACCCCAAGCACATTGGACAAGCCATTTTTCTTCTTGGCATCTTGGCAGGATTTGGGATAAGGCATTGCACGGGAAGTGAATTTTGAAGGAAACATTGGGAAAAGGGATATTGGCCCTCAGACTAACCCAGTCTAAACCAAGTCTGATTTTCCAAGAAAGACAAAACAAAATAGAATAACATTTCTCTGAGAATTTCCCACATTCTCTACTAACCACTCACTTATACATCCCTAGCATAACAGCATTTGGCCCCAGTACAAATGCACAAAGAGCCTTTCACAGATGCAAGTGATATCCCAGAGCATTGCAGGCAATGGAATCCCTGGCAGGTAATTTTGTCCCCGTGTACTGTAGGAGCAACCAGAGAAGTGGAGCAGAAACATGAAATTGCCTCACAACATAAAAGAAGCCCATTCTCATCTGCTGCTGACTTCATCCCATCCTCCCTCTCTGCACAGTGAAAATGCTCCTTTCTGACAGCACTTGCTTCTTCATTACATCACAAAAGACAAAACCTGAATCTGCAGACTGAAACATCTTCCCTGTCTTTTCCACAGAAAGTGTTTCCTGGAAGATCCAATGGGATAAATTAGAAACCAAGAAAAAGATACTTTGAGACCTCAATTCAGCTGCACAGGGCAGAAGGTAAGCATTTGAGGACTGGATTCAGAAACGCCTCCCTATCCACATGTTTTGCAGCATTCTTTGTCTCTGCTGTGCCATTTCCCGGTCCTGTCTCACAGGCATACATGCACACAGAGTCACTATGTAGTCACACCCTCCCCACCTCCTACTGCTCTGTCTGTAAGTAGCAACGTTTTCTTCTGCTTCTTTTTCTTTACTCTGTTGAACGGTCTCATTCTTTCTTCTTCTGCATGGATGCCACACTTACCCAATCTCCACCTTTCCAAATTCCTGCATGATTTTGCCCATCGTCATCATTTTGCATCTTGCTAGCTGTTACCTACGTAGATAGTAACTCTGCAAGCCCCTTGGAAGCTATCTCTCCCAAGCCACAAAGCTGTAAGGATAAAAGCAATGTGTCAGTCTCTAAATGCCCTCTGTCTCCTCTCTGATCCCAAGAGAAACAGAAAGGAGAGAAGTATTTGATTTGGGGTATTTCCCCATGACTGAGGAGCTCATAACACTCCTTCCACAAAGCAATGCAAGCCAGGCTCATGGGACTAATCAGAGTGGGGCCATGGAAAAGACAGAAGCATCATATGCTGTCCTCAAGTTCATGGAGAGCTTCTGCCTCATCAGCGCTGCCGGTGGGATGGTGGGAAATGGTGTAGTCCTATGGTACCTTGGCTTCCGCATCCGGAGAAACCACTTCACCGTCTACATCCTGAACCTGGCCGCTGCCGACTTTGGCTATCTCCTCTGCATCGCCATTGAGACAGTTCAGTACCTGATGCAGTTCAATGTGGGGGTGCAGTTTGGGATATTCCTCTTCCTGGATCTTTTCATGTACGGGACCGGCTTGTATCTCCTGACCGCTATCAGCATTGAGAGGTGCCTCTCTGTCCTTTGTCCAATCTGGTGCCGAAGCCACCGCCCAAAGCACTTGTCCGGCACCATCTCCAGCTTGCTCTGGGGTCTCTCCCTGCTGCTGAACACGCTCGGGTATATTTTGTGCACCGTTCGCCGCTCTGCCAGGAGCTGCCAGCTCCTGCTCATCACCATCGGAGCCTTGGACTTCCTCTTCTGCACGCCCCTCATGCTCTTCTTCAGCCTGACCCTCTTCCTTAGGGTCAAGTGCAGCTCCCAACACCTCCGAACAGGCAGGCTCTTCACTGTCATCATGCTCACCATCCTCTTCTTCCTCATTTTCGCTGTGCCTCTGAGCGTCCTGATCCTCTTTGACTTCTTGGGCTACAAGTTCCTCTACTCCCCGGAGATTGGCTTTGTGCTGTCCTGTGTGAACAGCTGTCTCAACCCTGTCATTTACTTCCTTGTGGGGAGCTACAGGGACCGGAGAATCAAGTTCACCCTCAGGGCGGCATTCCAGAGGGCCTTTGAAGATTCAGCAGATGACAAAGATGAACGGGAAACCCGTGACACAAAAACTATGTCCTCTTAAATTTCTCCTTTTTTTTGTCTGATCACCTTTTGAAATGGAGAGAGAAGGAAAAAGAGAGGAAGAACATAAAGATTCCTTTGAACCAATGAACCCTTGATCCCAGGGCTGGGGGCAAAAGTGAAGATGTAAGTCTAACTCAGGACTATACCAAGCCATGTTGCTAGCCCCATAGGATAACCCCAAATTCAAATGCACTTTTTTTTATTTAGACTGCTCCATGGTAAAGCGTGCGAACTGTCTTTGTGGCTACCTTACTTCACTTACTGTCACTCTCTTTGGGTGCCAAGTTTAATAAACAGCACTTTAAAATGGCTCTGCCTAGCCTTTGTTTGTTTTTTGCTCTCAGCTGTCACTCTAGATCTGACATTTCAGCTCCTTTTCCATCAACTTTCTCACTTCTAAAGCCGTTGCACGCGCATATATGGTCAAAAATGCCTTCTCAAAACCAATTATTTTTTGCAATAAAGCATAAAAATTATCTCACTTCACCCCTGTTATGGGTTTGTGTGGCACGGTTTCTTTGGTAGTGAGGGAGGGGGCTGCAGAGGTGGCTCCTATAAGAAGCTGCTGGAAGCTCCCCCGGCTCCAAGTCAGACCCGCCTCTGGCCCAGGCCGACCCCATCAGTGACGGTGAGAGCGCCTCTGGGAGAAC
>VYZV01021213.1:48932-82532 GCA_013401275.1 Pandion haliaetus
GGGACGAGTGAGGAATCTTCCCCCTGAGGAAAGGAGCAGCAGAGACGATGTGTGGCGAGCTGACTCAACCCCCATCCCCTGTTCCCCTGTGCCACCGGGGGGAGGAGGTAGCGAGAACCGGGAATGGAGCTGAGCCGGGAAGGCTGGAGGGGTGGGGGGAGGTGTTCTGATGTTTGGTTTCCCTTGCCAATACCCTTGTGTTTTGTTTTTTACTTGATTTGTAGTAAATTAAATGGATTTTGTTTCTTCCCCAAGTTGAGCCTGTCTTTTGCCTGTGACCATAAGTGGGGAGTGATCCCTCCCAGTCCTTGTCTCGACCCACGAGCCTGCCTTTGGATTTTCTCCTCATCCCAACGTGGTCAGGGGCGGGGGTGGGGAGTGAGCGAGCGGCTGCGTGGTGCTTTGTTACCAGCTGAGCTGAAACCAAAACCACAATAACCCCTCAACATTTATTCTTTTAAAAAAGAAAAACAGATATCAGTTGTCCAAAAAGAAACATGGAAGCAACCATGCCCAATATGTGTTGGAGTCCAGGAGAGCTATATGGGAGCTATGCTTCTCTGCTCATGTTCTCCTCCTTAGTCGTCTGCCTGGATACTCTGTCCCCAGGGCTTCACCAGAAGGAGTCTGCCAAAACCACGCTGGCCACAAACTGAAAGCTTTCTCTTAAAAAAAAAGGGAGGGACACAAAGGCATAGGGTAGATTTTTATGGGGGAAAAAACGAACAAAGGAATGAGCTTCCAGGGGAGATGGGGGTGCAGAAGAGCTTCAGAAGCAGCTGAGGAAGACACACACTGCACAGTCCTGCACAGTAGAGAAGTTTCTGCAAGGCTTGGCAGCAAAAGGTGTTACCTGGCTGCAGGTGCAGACTAGACTTTTCAGACCTCTCCTGGCATCTGCTTCAAATCCCTGTGGGTGTCCCATGAAGCCCTGGTCAGAAGAAATCTAGAACATCTTTTGAGGGATCACAGGAGGAGGCACAAGGTGTGGGAGAACACAGACAGGAATAGTGCTGGTCAAGGACATTCTCTTTCCTGAATGTACCTTTATGGCAGAATTCACTTATCCTAATTTTTACTCCTTTCATGCACCTTCAAAACTCACTTGCATAGCAACAATGGGGCCTTTTCTCCCTCCTTCACCCCAGCTCAGGCAACTGGGGATGCTCCCTGAGTGAGTACATCTCAAAGAGTGTGACACAACCCTGCAGTAAAGCTGACTGGTCACAGAAATTCAAGTGCATTTAATTCAAGGAATTAAGCCAAGGAAAGTGCTGGGCCAAGGCATGGGCATGGGCTCTTCAACACTCTACACAGCATCTGCCATGTCAGACTTAATCCTCCATAAGCCATTCACCTTGTTTTTTCCCTAAGAGAACAGATGTCATCTGAGACTAGAATTAAAATGCTAATACTATTTAAGATATCAAAATTACCCCAAACTTCAAAGTACAGATACTATTATTCTGCTTTTTCTATTCAGGTTAGTAAAGTGCCCCTACATCTCCCCTGGCAGTGAAATGGATGGGAATTCGGAAGGTTTAGAAATAAAGGCAGAACATTTTATGGCATCCAAACAGAAAACATACCTTTGTCAAGAAGATGAGCTAAGGACAGAAGTGAAGCAGTCATGGTAAGGAGAGGTGATTTTTTAATATAACAAACTAACTAAACTTAGCAAACTTCATGTTAAATACATTCTGAGAACCGTTCTTCTGAGCTCAACCTGATGACACTATTCAGTGAGGTGACTCCTCCACTGATGCTCTGCGGGAGCTGTATCCTACCTTCCATCTTTGTTTTACTCTTCAGAAGCTCTCCATAGCACATTAAAACCCTTGACCCTTTTGGCTTATTCCTTATACGGTAGTAGATAAAAAAAAATGGTGCTGCTGTTTGCAGAAAGAAAACCTCTGCGTGCAACATGTGATGACCAGCTAAAAATTTGATGGGTTTGATGCACGTGCTGAGGAGAATATCAGGCAGGAAGGTGGTGATAATCATATAGATCTCTCCTAGCCAATACTGCTCTGTGTATGTTTTACATGCTAATGAGGAGGAGAAGACGGAGAAAAATCAGGAGCAAAAATAAACAAATTAGGAAATCTAATATGAAGATGGACTTACATGTATCCTCATTGTTAAAACACATTGCTCCACACAACATTAGACAATAGGCTCTTGGGTTGGTGGACTCATCACTGGACCAAAGAGGAGAATTATTGATGCCAAAATGCCAAGTCCCTTCAGGGCTGATGGGCGACTGCTGTTGCACGTCCCTTTGTAGCGCTGTTGATTTCACAGTTTTGAAACAAGATGCGGCTGATTGCACTAACCAGCAAGAGGAAGCAGTGCATGGAGGTGCAAACCAACCCCAACAAGGCAGGGGTTGGGGGGGAAGGCTGGAAACCTCATCCTTTCAAAGATGACAAGAAAAGAGGAATGGGAGGATGGAAATCAGCCCAAAGAGAAAATGGCAATGGTACCTAACAACAGGGACCCAGCCTGACTGGGTTCTTGGCCATGAGCAGGGAGGGGACATACAGGGTTCTGGCTGACCTTAAGTAAAAGTGGGGGTGAAGGGTAAGAACAGAGGAGTGAAAGAACAACAATATATCAATTACAATCTGTGAAAATCAGTTCAAGAAAATGGCTGCCCTTCCTTTGAGCGATATCTCAGAAGTTTCTTGAATTTGGTGTCTCATCCCCTCCAGTCTCTCCTGACAGAGCTTGCAGGCGAATGCAGGCAGTGGCAGAGGTGACGCTGGAGATGGCAGACCCTGTGTGCGTCCCACGGGAGGGGGACCAGAGCGGGGAACACCCAAAGTCTCCTAAGTACAAAAAATTATGTGCGTGTGTACTGGGTGTCTGTGGCAAGCTGCTGGCAGTGTGGGCTGCAGGGTCCTCTCTGAGGGGAGCTGAGGGGCTGCCCTGCGCTAGGCAGAGCCGGTTCCAACTGGTTCCAGCTGGTTCCAGCCAGTCCCATGCTGCAGGTCACAGCTGAGGAGTCTGTGGTGCCGCTGTGAAAAGTTGTTTGAGAACGGGCAGAAAACACCAGCAAGGAAGAAGGAGAGGGGAAAAGAGTAAGAAGCAGCAGGGAGAACAGCGAGGGCAGAGAAGGGGAAAGGGCTACGGGTGCCAGTCTGCAGCCATGGAGGACCTTGTGCTGGAGCAGGTGGGTATTACCTGACAGGAACTGCCACCTGAGGAGACCCAATGCCAGAGTGGGGGAAAAGTGGGGGCGGGAAGGAGAGACAGAGAGAAACCGTTATGTACAGACTGCAATGCCACCCCAAGCACCCCTGTGCTGCTTGGGGGGTAGAGGAGTCTGGAGGGAAGGAGTGAAGCTGAGTTGGGGGGATGCGGGGCGGGGGGGAGGGTCGTGTTTTAATTGTCTCTCACTACCCAAATCTATTTTAATTGCCTATAAATTAATTTTCCCCAAGTCAAGTCTGTTTTGCCCATGACGGTAATTGGTAAGGGATCTCCGGTGCAAAGGGGAACGAGGGACACATTTCTCCACCAGTTTTAAAAAGAACTGAGGACTTCTGTCATGTTCTGAGGATCTGCCATAATACATTAATCCCTGTTCCTCAAACCTGTCCCTGTCAGAGGAAAGGACTCATTACAAAACTTTCCTCACTGGTGTTTCGCTCCCCATCTCTCCCCTTTCTCTCGCATCCTTTAAGAGGCAAAAGGAAATAGGAACTTTCATATGCCCAGGTCTGTACTTTTCTGGTAATGTCTGTCCCTGTCCAGGTCCCAGCCTGGAGCTGCTGCATCCCAATGTGTGTGGGAAAAACAGGGAGTCAGACCATGACCAAGGGCGCTTCTAGTGAAAGATACAGAAACAGAATGGGTGGGAACCAGATCTGTAAAAACAGTAAACTAAGGCATGTTAGTAGTTATTAAAAAATAAAATCCTTCCTCTCAGAGCCTGGGCCTGAACCACATACTGCAGCGAGTCTGCCATGGGGCAGCTCAATTCCACAACCTCAATGGCTTTTGCTGGCTGTTTTCCCCATAATTTCCATGTGAATGTTTTCTGATTTACAACCAGTCACTTGGAAGTCTAATATTTCCCAGCTGCACCATGGGTGGAATTTGTCCCCTTGGGATCTCTTGGGACCTTTCACAAAGAGGCTGTCTTTACATCACCTCAAACCAAAGGAGGAATGAACTCATGAAGTCAAATTTCTTCTGAACACGGACCAATTTTTAGGGCACTCAGTGACACTCATGACTTCTAATCTTCTCTGAGTAGAGGAAATGACTAATGGAAAGAAACTTCAGAACATAAGCAGTATAGAAAACATCCTTCTTTGCTTGCAGATATTCCTATTTTATATAGATTTTTTTCTGTCCTGGTAATTATATGAATATTAGCAGCAACTTAATTGTTTTGGTTTTACTGTTCTCTGTTCTTAATTGATGAATCTTATGGATATTGGGCAATATTATTTTCTCCATCTTAAAATACATCTTGTTATCTCAGTCCATTATGCCTATTGCAGAGCTTCCTTAGGATGTGTTTCAGTCACAACTGTGCTTTGCATTAGAGCAGCAATATATGCATCACCCATTTTATGGGAAGTTCCTGACAAAAAGGAGGCATCTGAGAAGAACCAGGAATACTCATTGCACAATATGTGGTAGAGGAAATAGTACTTGAATTACTGTCAAAGACAGCACTAAGTATAAGGCAAATCATAATGAAAATAAACAAAGAGGAAAATGAAGACAGAAAATGGGGGCTGGAGCAGATAAATAATTTTTTATTTAAGACACAGGAAGAACCTTCAAGTCAATGTGGTCTGAAAAAGGACAAAAAAGCCAAGTTTATTTTAGAACAGCTAATTCCAGTTGTTAGTCTGGTATTTCATAACTGTGCTTGCGGTTTGACAGGTGAATAACACTTCCTTCAGTGATTCCAGAGGGAGCAGGACCAGCCCCTGTGTGACTCACCCGACTACAGATGGGAATTTAGCACTCTGGGGATATTATTCTTCATCTGTCCTGTCCAAGCAAAACCTTTGTCATGCAAACACTTTATACTATCTCTGTTCCCCAATTCCACCTGTACCTCTAGCCACCCCAGCACGTCTTTGATCTGCATCCCAAGGTAGGTGTTCATGTGCCATCTTTACCATACCAACACTCATCTATCCTGTGCTTAGCAAGCTCCAGGGCTTAGGTGCTCCTCCCGTGCCATTCGCATTAGACATTTACACTTGTGTAAACACTTTGGCTGTTGTTCACAGTTTCTTGAGGCTGCTTCTGGCCCATGAAAGAGCAAAACTTTCATGGGAGCTGCATTTATGTGAAAGTGAACTTCAGCAACGTCCAGAGATACTACCTATACCTGCCAGTCCTCCCGCAGTTATGTGTCAAGATTAGCATAAGAAACAGCAATGCTTCTATTGTTAGGGTGATTTACTTTTCTCTTTTTTTGGTGAAGAAAACTTAGAAATAAAATAAATATAACATGTTCGGAGTGGGAGGGACTCCTGCAATGCAGGAATCACAGATGTGCCAGGTGACCTCACTATAAACACAGAGATGCCCTAAACGCAATCAGTGGAGCTGAGAGCATAAGTAGGTAAGGGAAGAAGACAGTGGAGAGGCATCACGGTATCTAGTGACATCTCTGCTAAAACAATATTGTAATCAATTATCAAATGTTCTCCAGACATTGTTAACTAACATGAAATGGCTTCAGTGAAAGTGCTGCTCTGTAAAAAAGAAAAACAAAAAAGAAAGGCTATGACTCCTGTTATTTCTTTGAATGTTCTGATCAGAATATTTTCCCTTCTTTCTCTGATTTAGACCTACCTCCAAAAAAGCACTTTTAGATCCCCCAAAAGATCACAAAGATTCATTCACTGACCAAAGGAAGCAAGAGTTTATTAGGTTGGGTCCAGGGCATGGGGGCCATCTTTCCCCCCAAGCTGCCTGGGGAGCTCAGCATCTTCAGCCCCTGCTGACCCCCAGTGTTCCCCTGCCTGACCTCTCCCCAGTCCCACCAGCACATGGCATTCACACCATTGGATGTCTCTCTGAGCCTGAGGTAGCTGCAACAAAACCCATCTCTGCTGGGAGCAGCTTCCCATGGGCTGCCACATTGCATGGAAGCCCTCCAGGCTTGGCCTCAGGTCAAAGCGAGGGAGAAGTTGGCATGTAGGGTTCAGACCTGGCCAACATCCAGGGTTGCTCCTCCTGGCCTGTGCCCCTTGCACAGTGTCACCTCATACCAGGAATGAGGAGAGGCGCTAGCCTCGAGGAGACCTGAGCATGCTTCCTCGGTGGCTGTCCCCACCACAGTCCCAGCCAGAGGAGGCACGTCACCAGCCCAGCCACTTGCCCCTCTGCTGTGCCGCACGGGAGCAGCCCCAGCCTCCCACCCCTTGCCAGAAGGGATTCAAACAGCCACCTCCACAGCTGCCTCCCCGGGCAGGTGGCTCCCCTCCTTGCACACTGTTTTCTCTTCAAACACTCGGTGGAGAGCAGCTTTCATCCAGCCCTGGAACCAGCACTGCCGACAGCTCCCCACCAGGAAGTAAACTGATGGGTTAATGCTGCTTTTTGCAGCCACCAGCAAGGACAATGAACTTAGGATAAATTCATCATGTTCAATGAATAAGCCTTCCTAAACTTGCTCAACAGTTAGAGGAACAGCAAAGATGAAGAGGTGGCTGGTGAGGAGAAGCACGATGTACAGCCTCCCTGGGGGACGCCTCGGCAAGCAACACCAGAGTTTGATGAATAGGATTGAGTTTGACAGCAGTGGCAGGGTGGAGAATATGAGGGAACTCTGAAGATCTGCACCTCTGCATATGTTGCCACAGATAGACATTAGGTAAAAATTACAGCAAATAGATGTTAAGCAAATGAAAAGGCCAGGCAAAGCCCAGAGCACCCCACACATGATGCCTGACAAGTGGTTGTGGTGGTGGCATTGGTACCAGGTTGGGAAGAGGACAGAGACACATCGCTCCTCACTGATTGCTGTCAGGAGGTATATGCTGCTAAGATAACAGAAGAGAAACAGGAGGTAAACTGCAGTGAAGTTCATATCTGGGAAGTTCAAATAAAAAAAAAAAAACCTGCACTGTGTAACACGAATTGTAAACAAACAAAAAAAGATCGGAGAGAAGTCAGCAATGGCCAGGTTCAGGACGTAGATGGTGAAGAGGCTTTTCTTCATGTGGAAGCCCAGGAACTGCATGACCACCACATTTCCCAGCAGCCCACAAAGCCAAACACCCCACCAAAACAGTGTGAAAAAGTGAACCGTAAAAGTCTGTGATTCACAAGACCGGCTGTCTCTCCCATGCACTCCATCATACAAGGAATAATTGAACAGAGAGAGGTTTGTTGTATTGGTCTCCACCATGGCTAATGACCCTGCTCCAGGTGATGGCCTTCTCCCTCTCCCACCACCTCCTAGGAGAGACAAGGAGTCAGAAGGAAATTACGGGCATCGGTGTTCCCAGCACCCACCATCTTTCTCCACAGCCCCACGGCAGCCCCAGGCTGCACTGGGAAGGACCCCATCCCCCGCCATGCCCAGGACAGGCTCCCACCCCTCCTACCCTGTCCCTGGCCAGGAAGCATCTCCCCTCTTTCCCAGCCTCCTACCTCCTGGTGCTCCTAGGAACAGTGCTGCTGCAGGAGCCCCAACACTCCAGGGCCTCTGTGGGGCCAGGTGTGCCAGGAAAAGGGGCTGGTGATGGCTGCTGTGGCCACCTCCTCTCTCACACCTGAAGGAGCAGACCTTTGCCCAGAGATCATGTCCCATGGTCAGGAGACTCCCTTCACAATCTCGTCACATCAGTGACAGCTTCCCCTGTCATGTCCCAGGGACGGTGGTTTTTTCAGTAGGAGTTGGCCATGTCACCCCCTTCCTCTCCTCACACTATCCTCCAACATCTTCCCAGCAAGTGAGGGTCTTCTGGCTTTCACTGTGTGTACCTGGTGCTGGACGATGAGACCCTCCACACTGGGAAATCACCAGTGTGTGGACATGCAACAGCATAAGGGCTTCATCCACTGCCTCTGCTGAAACTCCCCAGGCATGCTGCCTTAGAGATTGTATCTCTGGGTTACATAGGGCTGCAAAGGGGATTTTATCTGCAAGATTCTCATGTTGCCAGATCTCATCCATCAGCACCATGAAGACAGCTCACTTTTCTCTGTATTTCTTTTTCTTGTCCATTCTCTCTCTTTCTTTTTTTCTTTCTCCCTTCCTTTCTCTCTTTCTCATTTTCTTTCTATCTTTCTCTCCATTACCCTCTCTTTCTTTCTTTCTTTCTTTCTTTCTTTCTTTCTTTCCCCAGATTGTAATTTTATCCTATGTCTTATTCTCTACACCACTAATCCCCCCATCACCCACCAGGACCAGGCTTACCCATTTTTGCAATCCTTTTTGTAGAGCCCTGCCTTGCTTGGCCAGCAGAGATGGCCAGAGCTCCCCAAGGGCCTAATGTGTCAGGCCGTCCCCAGGCAAGAGATCCCCCAAAACACCACGAAACTCATCTGCTGGGCAAAAAGAGCCAGAGTTTATTCACTGGGGCCAGGGCAATGAGGGTCATTGCAATGGGGAATACAGCCTGGGCACAGGCACCAAGCCTCGCAGACCAGTGCTGTGCTGGGTCTGTGCCACGTGCCCCATGATGAGCTGCAGTGTTGTTCTCCTCCCTCGTAGCCATCAGGCACTGAGTGCATGGGGACCTCCATCCCCCAGGCTGTCTGCAAGGCTCCACATCTCCAGGCTTTCTCACCAGCAGTGCCTTATACAGTGGTCTCCACCATTGTGTCCTCACGCACGTGGCTGTCGTCCTTGCTCATCGTTTTCTCTTCGAACACTCGGCGGAAGGCAACTTTCATGGAGCCTTGGAACCGGCACTGCCGGCAGCTCCCCACAAGAAAGTAAATGACTGGATTGATGCTGCAGTTCAGCAACGCCAGCAGAATAGGTGTATTTTCGGGAAGTAATTCGTGAGAATTTGGAAGATTGAGGAAAACCCCTACACTGAAAGGAATACCAAAGGCAAAGAAGAAGATCACGTTGAGCAGGACAGCAACATAGAGTTTCCCCAGGTGTCGTCTCTGTAAGCCACATCGGACTTTGATGAACAGGGACAGGTTGGAAATCAACATCACTGATGACAAAATCATGGCAACTGCAATGGCTACACCTGCAAATACTGTCTCGTAGCTTCGAGAAAATCTAAAGCTAAGATACATTGAGGAAACAAAAAATCCAGCAAAAGCCCAGAGCACCCCACTCACAATGCCTGACAAGTGCTTTGGGCGGCGGCAGCGATACCAGATTGGGAAGAGGACAGAGAGACATCGCTCCACACTGATTGCTGTCAGGAGACCCCGGCTGCTAAGGTCAAAGAAGTGGCACAGAAATTCAACAACGCCTACAAAATCTATGTAGAAATAAATAAAATTATACAAATACGAACAAACTGCTCTTAAGCTGAAAAGTGCCAATATGAGCAGAAAAAACAGGAGAAGCAGAGAGAAGTCAGCAACAGCTAGATTTAGGATGTAGACAGTGAAAGGGTTCTGCTTCATGTGGAAGCCCAGGAACCACATGACTATCCCATTCCCCACAAGTCCACAGAGAGAAATCCCCATACAGACACCTGCAAAGACCATCAGTCCGTAAGATAGTATTAAGCATTCATTTTCCCCATAGTCCACATATCCAGAAGTCATGTAGTTCAGAGAGGAGTCTGTTGTGACTGTTTCCTTCATGGTGACTGACCCTGCTCTGGGTGGCCACCTTCTCCCTCTCTCACCACCTCCTAGGAGAGACAAGGGGTCAGGAGGAAATGATGGGCATCGGTGTTCCCAGCACTCACTGTCTTTCCCCACGGCCCCACGCCAGCCCCAGGCTACACCAGGGAAAAACCCATCCCCTGCCATGCCCAGGACAGGCTCCCACCCCTCCTGCCTTGTCCCTGGCCAGGAAGCATCTCCCACCTGCCCGTCCCCAGCCTCCTACCTCCTGGCGCTCCTGAGAACAGTGCTGCCACAGGAGCCACAGCACATGGGGCATCTGCGGGGCCAGGCTTGCCAGGAAAAGGGGCTGGTGACAACTGCCAGGGCCACCCACTCTGCTTTGGGCTCCTCCCTCATGCCTGAGGAGTAGACCTTTGCCCAAAGATCATGCCTAATGGTCAGGAAACTCCCCGCACAATCTCGTCACATTGGTGACAGCTTCCCCTCACATGTCCCGTGGTCGGCGATCTTGTCAGTAGGAGCTGGCCACATCACCCCCTTCCTCTCCTCCCCCCAGTTTTTCACCAGGAGGTGCTGATCTGTTATGATCCCATTAAGAAAGGCACTCAGACTCTGTAAAGTGTCATTTTAAATGTCATTTACTAGATCTAAAACCATGAAGAAGGAGAGGATAGCACAGATAGCGTTATGTCCCTTCAGGTGCTGGGAACCCCAGGTCTTGCAGTATCGAACAGACCTCTGATCAGGGCAGATGCTCTCCATGGAAAGGTTACCCCATTATGGCTGTTTGAGCTATTACAGGAATTTCTTAGAAAAGAAAACAACTCATTCTACTATCAGACAAAAAGGATGTTCACAAAAACTGTTGTAGCAGCCTTAAAGGCAAGGACATGCAGGTGGTGTAATCACCAGCACCCCATGGGAGCTGCCTGCAGGATCCTCTTACCATCAACCGACCAGGTGTATCCCATGGCCAAGGGAGATACACAGCACAGCATGGCATAGCACAGGCCTGGGACTACTCAGGTTGAGTGGTTTGTGGATCACTAACTCTCTGATGTATAACGGACTTCTGGTCAAGATCTCTACACTCCCATCCTCCAGCTTCAGCTCACCATGCCGGGGTCTCCTGGGTGTTGCTGTGCAGAGCTGGTGGTGGAAAACTTCCCTTAGCCCTCTTCTGTTCCTTTGCTATCCTTACAGCCTGCATCACCAAGGGGATGGTGGGGAAGAGACTTGGGAGGGCAGGAGGAAGGCAGAAATATGAGAATAAGTGAGATGAGCCAGGGACCATCAACAATGGGGATGAACCAGCAGAAAACCCTTGGAAGTCTCTGACAGTCCCATGGCCTTAATGCTCCTTCTTCTTCCCATCATTCTTCAGGTGCAGAACTGCTCCTGGTCATGCCTATCCCTTCCCCTGCCCCCCCAGGCCTCATCACACAGCCACTCCCTGCACCTGGGATGCCAACAGAGTCCCCTCAACAGCAGCCGATGGGGCAGAGCACTGGCCTTGTCTCAACTTGCCGTGAGAAATGACCAGTATTCAGATACAGAACAGCATGAGGACTTTGCCCGACGCCTCTAATCACATCCCTGACATGTATGTGTCTGCTCTGAGATTACATTTTGTGGTGTATATAGTGCTGCAAATGTGCTTTTATCTACAAGTTGTTCCTGTCGCACAATCTCATCCTTTAGCATCACAGGGACTGGCATTTTCATTGCTTATTTTTCACTCCTTCTTTCATGTGTTTTCCATCTTTTGAATACCTCTTCTTGGGACTTATTGCCTATGCTTGTCACCCCAAGACTGATGTCCTCCAAGGATGTCCTTTGATTTCATGCAGTGAATGCATGATAATGAACAAGGTCCACAATCTCTCCAGTGGATCCAGCCTGAAGCTGCAGGAGTTGGGGCCAGAGATAGACTTGAAACAAGGCTAGATCATATGCTCAAGGTCCATCCATGAGAGGGGGATGGAGACAGGTCTGCAGACAGGTGCAACTCCTGCATAGCTCGGGCAAAGCCTGGTTGCTCAGGCCTGACCCTAACTGGAGCCCCTGATCCCATGGGCAGGGGATGAACGGGTGGGGTCAGGGCACATAAGGCCTGCTGTTGCCTTCAGGACCTGGAAGAGAGAATCATAGTGCCTCACATGGATGGTTTAGTGTGCTATGTTGTTCTGTCACGCTTCATGAGATTAAGTCCCTTTATTCACCTTTTGGGCTGTAAAAATCAGCTCATCATTGTCCTACAATGACAGTATGTGTTTTTCTTTCTTCACCTCCACTGTGAAAAACATTTCCCTTTATTGATTTCTTCTATGGCTTTGTAGCGTCACATTTCTCACAAGTATTATGTTCCCTGCTTTGACACATTAAAGCAAAGCCTCTATCTGATGGCAATGTCTCCAAGAAGAAAGTTGGGAGAAGTCTTTGAGCACCAGTTTAGATGTCATTAGCGGCACTGAGCAAAGCCCTCATGCTGTTACATGTCTGCACATCAGGGATTTCCCACCGTTGAGGGTCCCTGGCTCATCTCTCACTCTCACCTTTCTGCCATCCTCCATCCCTGGGATGATTTATGTACCCACCTGTGTTGACAGACAGAGCTTTCCCCATGCAGTCAAGTGGTACTGCTGGGAAGTAACAGGAGAACATGTTACTCTGCAAAACTGTCCCCAAAGCTTCCTGGTCTGGGACAATAGGCCCTTCACACACCTCCCACTCTGCACGTGAACTGTCCAGCCAGCATCATCCCTTATTGGCACGGTGCTCCTCTCTTTCTTTGCCTCCAAGCAGAAGATCTTGCTTGCCCTCGGCTCTGTGGGAGTTGTCTCCTATGGTTTTGGGGCTATAGCTAAGTTACTTGCAGTATGTTCCAGGTTTTGCCACACATTTAGGACAAGCATCTGTATGGGGGCAAAGTGCCCCCAGGGAGAGCAGAGGGAAGTCCTCAAGCACGCAGCAAAAGCCAGAAGCCCCTCCCATGGCGGGACAAAGCTGGAGGATGGCAGGAAGGGAGGAAGGGGGTGACATTCCTTCTTGTTAAACTTATATTATACATTATTTCAACAGTCTATTGTATTTCCTCATTTCAATATCTTTTGACTAATTCTATCCTGATAGTTCTGTTTCTGTTTTAGTATTTTGCCAGCATGTATCTCCTGACAGCAATGAGCATGGAGAGGTGCCTTTCTCTTTTGTTCCCAATCTGGTACCAGTGTCACTGGCCAAAGCACTTGCCGGGCATCATGTGTGGGGTGCTCTGGGAACTCGCTGGACTTTTTATTTCTTTGGCTTTGATTAGTTGTTATTTGAATATAAACTGTCAACAACTATTACGAGGTTTAAGCACTGTGAATTTTCTCATTTTCTCTTTATTCCCATTCCTTTGCAACCTGTTCATCAAACTCCAATGTGGCTCACAGAGATGACACCCAGTGAAACTCTATGTTGCTGTCCTGCTCAGTGTGACCTTCCTGTTCATCTTTAGGTTTCTTCTCAGTGTGGTGATTTTTCTTGGTCGTATTGGTATAAGCCTATTTGTACTGCAGATGTCTTACCTGCTGGCATCGCTGAAGAGCAGCATCAATCAGGTCATTTACTTCCTGGTAGGGAGCTGCCAGCGGCACCGGTTCCACGGCCCTGGAAAAGTCGCCCTCGGCAGACTGTTCAAAGAGAAAGCGGTGAGCGAGGAGGACAGCCACATGCCTGAGGACACAATGGTGGAGACCACTGTATAAGGCACTGCTGGTGAGGAGGCAAGGAGATGTGGAGCCTTCCAGACAGTCAGAAGGGTGGAGGCATGAGGGCATGTAGCAGACACCTAGCACAGCACTGGTCTGCGAGGCTTGGTGCCTGTGCCCAGGCTGCATTCCCCATTGCAATGACCCTCATTGCCCTGGCCCCAGTGAATAAACTCTGGCTCTTTTTGCCCAGCAGATGAGTTTCGTGGTGTTTTGGGGGATCTCTTGCCTGGGGACGGCCTGACACATTAGGCCCTTGGGGAGCTCTGGCCATCTCTGCTGGCCAAGCAAGGCAGGGCTCTACAAAAAGGATTGCAAAATGGGCAAGCCAATGGGTCCTGTGGCTATTCCGCTGGCACTGCTGCACTCCTGCTGAAGTGAAAGGCTGAGCAAGGAGTAGAGGCAATTGCTGCCATGGGAAGCAGCAGGGCGGCTCGTCCACAGGGTACCACAGCCCCCTCCTGACCCTGGTCCCCTCGGCATGGAGACATAGTGATGGCAGAGCTGGCCGTGCCTCTACATCTGCTGCCGCCCCGATGGGACGTGGAGGGTGAGGACTCCCACTTGCTCCTGGAAGCCTTGTGAAGAGAGGCTAGCAGGCAACTCACCTCCACGAAAATCCCCCTCCCAGCCCAGCCGAACCCCTCTGCGTCCTTCGGGGCTGTGCGGAACCCCCACCCCGGGCAGGAGCGGGACCCCCAGGCCGTGCTGCTCACCCACACCCCGGGCTCAGAGGGCTGCGGGGACACATCCAGCACGGAGCCGGTGATTTCACAAATATCTGTGGGGTTGATGCCTCTAGATGGCAGGAGAGGGGTATGGATCGCACGGAGCATCCTTGCTCTTCCATCTAAAGAGCCGGTCAGCAGAGCCAGCCCTGCAATCCCAGCTGATGGAAAGAGAAACAAACCGACAGCAGGCAGGACTGCAGAGCTGGGGAAGAAACAAGAGCATTCTTTTATACTTTAAGTGGGAATTTGTCACACTCTCTATTTCCACGGTTAAATCGTTCTGAGAAAAGTATGGGTTTGATAGTGCCGGGGGATTACGAGTGGCGTGTTCCCAGCGCTTGCGTTTGTGCCAAGAAGTTCACACAAGGTGTTGTTTTCCAGCTCTGCTCCAGGGGAACACAGCTTGTTGCAGCAGGCTACAGGTGGCTGATGAGACAGCGTATCCTGGGGGTTGTCACCTCCCTGCTGGGGTCCCTCAGGGACCTGACAGCACAGTAAGCATCCCTGCAAGAGGGCAGGGAATCTGCTCCAGCCCTGCTCCTATCAGTCCCTACAGGAAAACCAAGAGAGGATTTGAAGTGTTTCACTTTTCAGTATCTCCACAAATGTTTTGTCCACAGGGACAAAAGCATCCCAAAGGAGGTTTTAGACTCTTTTGCCTTATTTCAGCCAAGGCTATGATACCCTGTCCTCCAAACTTAGAAGAGGAGCTGTCTCCAGAAAAGGCACCAATTTTGGAAAGGAAATATTTCAAGGTGAAGAGTGAGATAACACAGTGCAGCTCAGGATGCCTGATGCCAATCACCTTTCTGATGCCAGAGAGAAGCTAAGCAGGCAAATGTCAGCTGCAGAGGCTGAGATGGGAACCTGCTTAGGCACAGCTCACCAAGCACTCCCCAGACACAGCTCCAAGCCAGGCCGTGAAGCAAGGCAGGGGATTACCAGATCAGATGGTTTTGGCAAATCGGAGACACTAATTCCTGTATTCTTTTTGCTCGCAGCAAAGATGTCATAGTAACTCCAGTGAATACACGTCTGCATCCGTGACCACAAAAAGCCTGAAATATGGAAATTAACATAACCAGATGTATGGGCCACTTAATTTTATAGAAATTAGGAGCATCACACTGCTCATCTGCCTGTGTGGGCTGGCGGGGAGTGGGCCATCCTTTGGTTCCCCAGCTTCAGCATCAAGAGGAAGCCCTTCACTGCCTCCGTACTGGACCAGACCATCCTCAGGAGGAGCTGAGCAGCTCCTCTGCACAGCTGTTTCAATGACTAACCGTACACTCCAAAATCCTGATTATACTGATCTTTTTCTAGTTAATCTACCTAAGGCACAATTTTGTTACTACTCCTAAATTAAATTTGGTTTTAATTTTTTGTTCCCAACATGCTAACTCTGACCCCAAATTTTGTTGACTAAACAACAACTGGGCTTCACTGCACAGTTTGTCACTGGTGAACAGAGCAAAGCTGAGTCAACTCTGTAAGAAACTGGCTCATTTCCTCTCATTCTAAAGCCTCTGCCTTGTCTATGAGGAGGACTGGTACCTCCAGAGCATGATGCGCCTCATCCTAAGGTAGGCACCTGCAGTAGTTGGATGAGCCATCTGTTAACAGTGCCAAGATTTCCTCATTTGTTCTGGGAGGGACCTGGGCAGCAGACGACATCTCTCTGGGATGATTGCAGTTAGCAAAGATGTATCTCACTGTAAGAAGCCTCCAGCTGAGCTAAATTGGAGCTGCCCACACATGCTGAAAGCTTTCCTTGGGAACAGCTGAGCATACCAGGAGAGCACCTCCTTGTAGGATGGTGCAGGCAAAAGTGGAAGGACAGAGGGAAAGACCAGAAGGAAAGGAGCTCACAGTATCCCAGCACCTGGGAGACTGCTGGGAAAAGCTGGGAGGAGGCACACAACCTGACAGGGGAGGTCGTCACATTTGCAGGTGGCAGGGATGCCTGTATTCACCCACCCATTTCCCTGCCTCTTACACCACGGGAAGTTGTCCATCCCTTTCCCACTGCCTTAAATCCAAGGGTAACTAACGTGCCACTGCTTTTAGAAAGAGAAGTGAGAGTATAAGCCATGGGTGGCGAGTCATGCTGTGAAGACACGCAATGAGGTTAAATATCTAAGAAGCCTTTATTAACAGAGTTGTTTTATAGAACAGGGCAGGAGTCTTCCATAGTTGAGAGCAGCTTTTTTCTCCCTCTCTCCTATTTTCCTGTCCTTTGGAAAGTAAAAACTTTCTGAGTTACAACCTGTTGCCCAGGAAAGGGCTCCCATCATCCAAGGAGAGTCCCTCAAGGCAGGTGCAGAAGGACCACAATCCTAACCGTGTGCTTTTCCTGCTTCCCAGGATCTCCCTTGCCTGCAGTGTCACCCAGGCCACCACTGATCTGAGCTTCTTGTTTTCACCAGAGAGTTCTGTGGGTTTGGTTGTCATGTCTCTGTACCTGTACTGCACCAGGTGATCAATTTTCATTCCAACCTCTTTGGTGACATGTAGCTCTGGGCTGAGGGACAAGCCAAAGGGCAGAGAAACTTCTGTCGCCATCCTAGGTCCTAGAGGCCATGGCATCGGTAGTTGCTGGGGTTGCTGTTTCAGTCTGTCCTGCTGATGCCTGTTCTCCCTCCACCCCTCCCTGCCAGCTGCATCTTCCCAACCTTTCCCTTGTGCTCGTACTAAAGTTAGTGCAGCCTGGTGGGGAGTCGCACCAGGAAACAAAACCAGCTCAAAAGCAATGGTTTGTTGGTGGCTTAGTTCTCAGGAAAACGAGAGCTTGTGTATCCCCCAGCTCTTTGATAACAAGAGCTGGCAGATGCGGAGGGAAGAGAGAAGGGGAGAAAGCGCTGCCACTACCCCTTCGACTCAGGGAGTGTCTGAGCCAGGCTACAGGGATTCAGTCCTCATGGCCTCAACAGGGTCTTTTCCATAAAAAGTCTACTGTTTCCTTCTCTCTCCCTGTATCCTCTTTCACATGGAAAATCCAGTCTTTACAGAGTCTTCAGGCAGGGCTGTGCTTTTTGGGTTGTTGCATTTTAACCCTACTCCTCTTGTTTTTCTAGATGAGGAGCAGCCACACCAGAAGTGGATACAGACCTCAGCTCACAGTTGCAGAATGGTATTTGCTCAAGCTAACCATCCAGACAGCCCCAAGAAAAGTGGGAGGAACCATGAGAGGCAGCTCCAGTCAAAAACCCTTGCGTGCAGATGACCCACATGATGGGCGGGTAAAACTCAGCTTGCAGCAGAAGCAATGCATTTTGGGGAAAGCCTTCCAGGCGTGATCCCAAATACATGCCTACTTGCCTAGTAACAAAGCTGAATGTGAAGTCTCCACATATTCTTCACACGTGTCAGCACCCGCTGGAGATGCACATGCAAGGGTTTGCCCAGGAATTGTTCTGCCCTGCTGTGCCAAGCTTTCTTATCCACCCGCACTCTGCTCTTAAGCAGACACACCAAAAAAAAAACCACTGGCAGGAGCTAAGAACCTCCGTGGCTCTGTTTTAATAGTGCACGGGGTAGTAAGCAAGCTCACTTTTGAGACAGTGAAAGCTCAGACCTGCTGAACAGGACAGATTCAAAGCAAAGGTTTCAAAGCAAAAGGTTTCAATGGGCATTTCATCATGCTGTCCAGTGTCCACCCCAGGCAGGAGTTCCCACGCCACCCAGCACGTTTTGTTGTGCTGCAGCTAATTCCATTCAGCTGCAGCCAGACCCGCACGGAAATCATCTTCCTTGTCTTACCCTGGCTCATGGGACACCTCCATCCCTAGAGCATCTTTTCTCAGGGAGGGGCTGCAGAGGTTTAAACAACTGTTTCCACTGTGTTTTCTCTGGGAGTTTCACCTCTATTTTGGGGCTCTGTTATGTCTTCAAAAGCCCTTTGGAAAGCAACCCTAACAGAGGGAGTGAACTTCTTTGTACAGCTCCCAACCAAGAAATAAATAACAGGGTTGATACTGCTGTTCACACAGGCAAACAGGATAGAAGCATCAAAGACAAAAACAGAAAAATCAAACAGTCTTAGCAAGAGCCAGTAACCAAAATCTGCAGTGAAGAAGGGGAAGAAGAAGACAGCCAGCAGGACCACAACACAAAGCTTCCTTGGAGGATATTGCTGTGAACAGCACAAGACCCTGGCAAGTAGGGTTAGACCAGAAATAATCAGGGTAAGCACCGATAAGACGTAGCTTAGGAGGAAGACAATGAGCACCACAGGGGAGAAGTAGAGGGTCAGGGTGAGCAGGAAGGAGAGGGCCCAGAGCAGAGCACACATGAGCACTGGCAAGTGCCGGGAGCGGTGGCAGGGGCAGCGGGCCCGGGGGAGGACGGACAGAGACATCATGGCACTGAAAGCTGTCAGGAGGTAGACGCTGGCAGTGAAAGTGAAGAGGATGGTGATATTCAACACAGTTGTCACGTCCTGTGAGCCCAGCCCGTGACAAAGGCTCTCTGGGCCGTAAAATATCACAAGGGTGATGGTGATGGAGAGAAGGAAGGTGATGTTGGTGACGGCCAGGCTTAGGGCATAGATGGTGATGGGGTTCCTGTGGATGCGGGAGCCAAGGAACCAGAGGATGGCCCCGTTCCCCACCAGTCCGCAGAGGGAGATGAGCAGCGTGACAGGGATTTTGCTCAAGTGATGGGCTTCACAGTCAGTCCAGCTGTAGTGATTGTCCTCATACCTCAGCAGCCTGTGATGCCAACTCCTGTTATATGCTGTCCCACCGAGCTGGCTCCAGCAAGCAGGGCTGGCTCTTTCCATGGTAGGGAGCAATGTGCTCATTACGAAACCTCTGCCGCTTCTCCTTCCCCGTCGCACAGCTGGAGGAACGAGACGAAACAGGGACATGTTAGCACCTCTGCTGTCCCCCACACTAGGCTTTTCAGATCTTTGCAGCCGTGCCTCAGCTTTCATGCGGAGGAGCACAGAGAGAAAGGAGAGACAGGAGAGATGGAAGGGAGGATGTGGGGAGATGGGTATGACATGCCTGGCACGAGTGCATGTACAGAGGTGGAGCAAAAGCTAGGGAGATGCCTCCTTCCTGGCTTTGGACAGGACAGATCTGGAGGAGGAAAATAATAAGCTGAAAGGATTGTCCTTCTAGATGTCAAAAAGCAAGTGGGTTTGGGGGTAGATCTGGTATGGATTCTCAGGTGTCTAATATTAGAGTTGATATTACTAAGCTGCTGGGTTCCTTCAGTGGGACACTCATTTCGGTATTCCCCTACCACCTTTTTCCACAATATTTATAGGTCCTAATATCCTAGAGACCACTATTCCTCAATCAGATTTCATACAAATTGACCAACAGGAGAGGCACTGATTAGGCTGAAAAAAAGACTCACCCAGGAAAGTCTGACCTTCTTTCCTCTCGCAGCCTGGAGAACTTTACTGGAGCAGAGGCACTGCAGACTCACATCACCTCACACTTGCCAGCTGCCGCCCCCGTGTCGGGATCTTTGTGAGGTTTCCTGGAATTATCACTTGGAAAACTGGACTGAAGCCTGCCTTGGTGAGCCTGTGTAGTCTCCCGCATGAGGTCTTTCTCAGGTCCTTACACAAACCACTTTTATCCGTGTTAGCCAAGCGGGTCGTGTTCTCAGCGGTTCTTGCAAACAGGGTACTATTTCATTGCATTTGACAGTATCAGGGTTCTGGTTATAATCTTTTGCCTTTGTACAGGAAATGACTAACAAAAAAGAGTCTCGCAAACTAGACCTATGGGAAAAGCAGATTGTCTCCATGTCAGGTTCCTCTTTCGTTTCATTTTAAAGCAACCCCAGTCCAGAAATACTCATTTCTTTGAACTGGCTGAACTCTTCTTCTTTCGTTCCAGGGATCTATCTTTAGGACCCTGCACTACAAGATTCACGTTGCTGCAAAGCCTCTATGTCTGATTCAGATCTAGGTTTGCCACTTGTATACCACAACTTCACAGTGATACTCGACCTTCAAATACACAGTTTCCAAAAGCATGCTACTATGTGCATCAAGCAGCTAACTGAATAATAAGATCTGTTCATGAACCGGACCACAGACAGACGGTAGAGAGATGACTTAGGATTTCAGGAAAATCTTTTTTTCCTAAGGAGAGGTGAGTCAATGCTGCTTACTTTGCTTTAGCTGTCTAAAAGTTACGGGTTTCATCTGAGTTGTTTTCTACACTCCCTTTGTGGTCAGTCAGCAGCCTACAATGGTTTCCTCAGACAGGTCCATGTAATACCTAGAGAACTGAAGTTAGGTGAGATGATTCCTACCCAGACTGACTGCACTCAAGGTCAAATGCAAACAGCTCCTGTTGCATCTGGGAGCAGGGATGCTTCTGCTGGGAACTGGCACGCGTGGAGACCCCAAGACAAAAAGCGCCTCCTCTCTCCCTCTCTGACACTGCGTTTGTGTCCCCATCTACAGAATCACATCCCTTCACCAAGCCTTTCAAGTGTAAACAGGTCATGATATGGAAAGCCTCAAGGTACACCAGCATAATGCTGTGCAACACAACGCTCGCTGCCCGATCTACCCATGTGCTCAAAAAAAGAGCAGAATGACCCAGGGTTTCTCAGCTTCTGCTTTCATGGGCAGCATCCTGAGCATGTTTGCCTAAAATTTTGATTTCCAACACAAGATTTACAGACATCACTTATTTGTTTGTATCGGGGTCAGGCTTGTATGTGTTCAAAAGAAGCTACATTCTGTAAATATTATGGCTCTGATCACAGTTGTTTCTGTGTGTTGGGAAAGCTAATAAAACCATCTGGCAGGCAGAGCTCAGCCTCCTCAAGCTGTAGCCTGTGACAGCCTTCGCAGCCTCTATTTCTGCCTCTTTTTTGGGTCTGCCCTGGCAGTTTGCTCCATGGGCTTCTTCACCTGGTGCACAGAATTGCACTTTCCAACAGCCATCAGCCCCTAGCTGGCTGGCAGTCGGTCCTCTGTCCAACCTGGCACAGTGCTATCATCCTGGCAGGGTGAAGGTTTGGCTGCTGGACTGATGCTGCCAGGTCCATCAGCCAGACTGAGCTGTGGTTTTGCTGTCAGACTGTGGTACAGGAGGACATTAAGACACAGGGAGCTGAAAACACCATTTCTGTCCCTCACCATCATCTCCTCTGGCTTGGGGACTTTCGAGGATCAAGGTAGTGAGTGGTCGGTGCTTTAGTATCAGGCACCAAGGTCCAAGAAGAGGGTAGAGTCAGGAAGAGTTGGGAAATATCCACACTGGGAAGCAGACAAGGTACAGATCGCGGACCAGGAGTGTGGCCATGTTAACCCTGGAGAACAGGAGAACAAATGACGCAGGACTTTCTGGGCCACATCATTTCAGCATTATAAACTAGTGGGCAGTGTGAGGGGACTGTCACAGCTTTAATTTTGAGAACAAGCAAGGGCACAGCAAGAGAAGAAACTGTAATCACCAATAAGTTACATGAAAGACACTTTTTATTAAAATAACTTAAATATAAGTTTGAGGTGGGAACCAGCCCTGCCCCTGAAAATCTCACTGAGCGTGGCTGTGTCCTGGGAGATGCGTGACTATCTGCTGCGGGTCCCACTTACCCAGCTGGGCAAAGGCTCTGCTCCCATGGGTGCTGGCCCGGGGTGCAGAGGCAGGGCTGCCCCTCTCCGGGTGCCAGTCCGCAGCCGTAGGGGTTTAGGCAGCAATTCCCATCACAGGGGTCTCACCCACCTCTTGGGAATCTGCCCTATCTTCAAAGACCCTCTGAAGAGCGACTTTGACGGATCCCCTGAACCTGGACTTTCCACAGCTCCCAACCAGGACATAAATAACCGGATTGATGCTGCTGTTGACAGAGGCCAGCAACAGGCAGATCTCAAAGACAAAATTAATGTAGACAAAGAAGTTGAGGAAGATCTGGACACTGAGCGGGATGCCAAAGAGGAGGAAGAAGAAAACAGTGAGGAAGATGACAGTGTACAACCTCGCCGGGTGGTGTTGCCAAGAACTACGCCTAAGCTTGATGAAGAGGATCACGTTGGAAAGAACCATAAAGGGAGTGAAAAAGCAGAAATTGAGAAAACACAAGGTTCCAAGAACCGTCCAGCAGCGTTCAGAGTGTCCCAGGTCACACACAAAGTACACCAGTCCAGCAAGGACACAGGCAAGGGCCCACAGCAGGCTGCACATGATGGCTGACAGGAACTTCGGGCGGTAGCATCGGCTCCAGAAGGGCCAGAGGACACCCACACACCTCTCCACGCTGATGGCCGTGAGGAGATACAGGCTGGTGCTGTATGTGAGCAGAACCATGGAGTGAAATAGCGGCAGCACCCGCAAAACCTCTGGCTGAAAGCAGCTGAGCATGGGCATATGATATATTACAAGGAAAGTCGACGTGCAGAGGAGAAAGCAGGTGTCTGCCACAGCCAGGTTCAGGAGGTAGGCGGTGAAGGGGTTCCTCCTGATGCGGAAGCCGAGGAGCCAGAGGATGGCCCCATTACCCACCAGCCCACACAGGCAGATGAGCAGCGTGATGCTACCAGTGATGATTTCAGGGATGTGTTCTGCAAAGCACCTGGTCCCATTGTGTCCATCCCCGTAGACCATGCTCTCCATAGGCGCTGGGGACACTGTACGCCAGTCACGGACTGTGTTGTTGGGATGTCGATCCATCTTCCTCCTTTTTCTGTTGTGCTCACCTGAGGAAAGGCAAGAGATGAAGGCAACATTAGTGACTCTTAGGTCCCCAGTACTGTGAATGTCCTGTGGTCATTCAGTCTTCCCCCTCCTCCACAGGCTACATCTGCAACCCAGAGAACATAAGAACTGAGCAGAGAAAAAAAGAGAGGAAGGGAAGGGAAGGGAAGGGAAGGGAAGGNGGCCCAGAGTGGCATGAGACAGACAGAGAGCTGGAAGAGGAGTGGAGGGAGAAAGAAAAGGCATGCAGAGCCATTTTTCCTGAAAAGGGCTAGGGAGGTGAGTGGGAAGAATGGAAAGACTGAGGAAGAGCAGAGCAGTGTGCCCCAGCAAGAGAAGCGGTGGCAAGCCCCAGACCCCTCTCACCAAGCACAGGGCGGTCCAGTGAGGGCAGAGTCCTTGCACAGCCTTGGTATCTGAGAACTGCAAATTCCAGTGCTCTCTGTCAGACTTGCACGTGAAATTTTACAAAGCTGCCATGCCAAAATTCTCCCAGACGAGATCTGGCCTCCAGGAACAAGGTAACTCCATGATGAGTTCCTCTGACAGGCTACGTGTGGGTCTTGGCACCCTGTCTCTTCCTCAGCTCGAGGCCAAAAGGGCCCTGAGACCACGGTCCTGGGTTTCTGCTCAGGGGCGACTGGCTGCAGGCACACAGGCGTGCCAAGGCTTTGTCATCACTTCTGAGAGCAGCGGAAGCACGGAAGCAAAGAGTCACCCTCACGGGATCGGCGTTGCACACTGATCTGTGGGTTGCTTCAAACACTTCCTGTTTGCAAACCTGCCATCATGTTGAGCATGAAATTATCATCTTCCTTCTCGTTCGCTTCTTCTCTTCTGTGCCCGGCTGCAACGTCCCTGAGGTGTGTCGCGGTTCCTACCTATGTGAATGTCTCCTCTTTGCTGTCACACAAAAGCCACCAGCTCCCCATCAACCCAGGGAAATGATGCTCGGACACAGCGGCCGCTGACTGTCACTCCCCCATTTGCAAGAGCTGAGCTGGATACCTCCATCACCCCATGCCATGAGGAGGGCAAGAGGGAAGTGGGATGGTGTGATGCACCCAGGCGCCGCGTCCCGGAGATGACACAGACCACTGGACCTGCCCAGATGCTGGTGGGTGGGCAGCTGCTCTGTGCCCGGTCCTCACGTCTCACTCTGCCGAGGTTGCAGGGACATGGCGTGAGTCCTCGGCGGGGACTGGTGCTCACGGGTGATGTCTGCAGGGCAGGAGCCTTCTCGTGGCAGTGGCCCCGTTCCTTTGCCCTGCTCCAAGCATCCCTTTCGGGACCAGGGAGATCTGTCCTGCTTCCTTGTCTGCTGTACAGCAAATCTAATTAAATAGCTCAGAAGAAATCACTGGAGACACCCAGAGCAAGGGGAAGCAAATGCAAATGGCTGGGAGAGCATCCCGCCGAGCCCCGGGCTGCAGTCCTGCCTGCACCTCCACCTTGAAGCCTGCCTGGCTGCAGGCAGAGCGGTGGAGGGGATGTGGCGTGTGGTGGGGTGCTCTGCTTCCCCTGCGACTCTGACCAAGTGGAGAATGAAATGCTCCTGACATTGGTTAACAGTCCCGATTTGGCACGAAACCCCGGCTCCTCCAAATTCCTTAATAAATAACATTTATTTAAATGATAATGAAACTGCAAAGGAGAGCTTCGATGCATGAATCTGCCCCGTCCGGCCCCGGCTCTTCAGCATCTCCAAAACCCACAAGCTGGTTTCGAGAGCGGCTACAACTTCTCCAGGGATCGCGGGCTCCCTGCACCACCAGGAAAGGGGCCACACCGAGGCACTTCTTTTTATATTTAAAGGAGGGGTTCAACAGAAAATGAGATTAAAGGAGGCAGTAATAGGACCCATAAGCAGGACAGTGAGAGCCCAGCCAAGCGTAAGGCAGAGGCTGCTGTAGGGACGGTTCCTCCTGATGGCTCGCTCTTAGCCAGTGGAGAAGTGCAGCCGGCAGCTATTTGGCTACATTTCCCAATTGTTTGGAAATCATGTTCAATATTTGTTAAATGTTAAATGACGTTAATGTGATAAATAAATAACAAATAGTAAATTATAAATACTACTAATAGTAAATAATAAAGTGTAGATAGTAGATAATAAACAGTAAATGGTAAATTGGTGAATAAATAGTAAATAATAAATGATAAACAATAAGTAACAATTAATAATAATAAATATAAATAGCAAATAACAAATAATAGATAAATTAAGCTGTAAAGAAATAATAATAATTGTTGTTGTTGTTATTAACAGGATAAATAATGTTGACAGCTGCTGCTTGAGGAAGCTCCCTCCTGCCGGGTGGGCAGGGGTGTGCACGAAGCCGGGGGACATGGTTCCTGACGCAGGGGTCCCGGTACACCCAAGGACAACCAGCACAGTGGCAATGATGATTATTGGACTGAGCGCCCATTTATTTCACCCCGTGGCAGCCACTTAGGCATCAAAATCTCCGATTCTTCATCAGGCTGGCAGTTAATAACTCCCACCAGGGACAAAGGTGACAAGTTCCCTCGCATCGATGTCCCTAAAGGCACCTTTCAGCATCATTTTAAATGTTTCAATTTCTTCTCTCTATGGTAAAAAATGGGGAGAAAGGGGCAATATTAAGAAACAAACTCACAGTCTTTAATTACACCTGGAGTTTTACCCGCTCCAAAGTCACACAGCGCTCAGAAATAACCCCCGTGGCAGACACTGGCGTGAGCTCTTTTTGCAAACACCGGGGTTTTGTCTGGTTGCCGTCACAGGGAACCGATACATTTCTTTTGGGCTGGGTTTCACTGGACAGCACGGGCTATCACCTCACAGCATCTCTTGTGCGCATGACCCTTTCCTTCCCAGGACCACTGTGGAAAAGACTTGATCAACTTTTCCCTGGAAGACTCTCTGATTTGCTTTGTATCCCCTTTTAGATCACTATGATCCCAGGAAAAAAAACCCAAAAGGTAGAGAGCAGCGTTGGAGACGGTCTTTCACCATCACTGCCATACCCAGGGCCAGCTGGACAAAATACCAAACCACAGGAACATATGTGTGAACTGAACTTAATTAATCGGCATTCCTCTGCCTGCAGCTCACGCTGCGCTGCTGGGGAAGGCTCGAGCAGAAGCACTCATTTCCCAGCAGAAACATCTTACAACCCACCCAGCAATCAAAGAGAACCCATACAATTATAAGAAATTAGAACAAAAATTATAAACAATTCTAACACGGTGGTAACAAAAATATACGATCGATAACAAAGGGCAATCCTTTCATCCAGGATTGTTTAAATAACCTAAGAAAAATTCAGGTATCTTAGTGATGAGCTTCCAAGTGTCCCAGTGAATAACAACGCTGCCGAAGCTCGCAATAATTACGGCTGCCATCGCCAGCTTTCTCTGCCTTTGCCCCAAATGTCCTTCCAACCACAAGTCCTTTGGGCTGGCTTGCTCAAAATTCCCTCTTCGCACACTCCCAGCATCTGCTCTGGCCGTGGAGGAATGGGCAGGGTGTCCCGGCATGGCATCCTTCGGGAAGCCCCCGCCTGCCAGAGAAATGGGCTGGGCTGGCTGGGAATAGTCACCCGCTGCAGGACCCTGGGCAATAGCGCCCTGCCAGCTCCGAACCAGCACCGCTGCGGGGCTTCTCCTTCAGCCCCTGCAAATATCAACCCAAAGGTAGCTTGATCATGCTAACGCAATGTAAGGATTAGCTAAAAATGTCCTGCCCTGGCCGTAACAGGCTAAATGCAATGCAGCTGCGCTGCAGCTCCATCTCCCTGTTGCTCCCCAAGCTTCTCTTCAGTCAGATTTCCATGGGCCAGAGGGAGAGCATGACCCTGTACTTTCTTAACCCACGTTCAGCCAGCATGAATCAGCATGGGTCTGCGGAATGGCACCTCCCAGCTTCTGTGGCTGCAGGGTGTGCTTCACCATCCATCCTCCTCCTCCCGAGAAGGCAGAGCCCACAGGCACCGGAGCTGAGCCCCGCTCCGGGTGAGACCCATCTCAGCATCCGTAGCCCTGAACGGCATGACAGCATCCCAACAGCTCTCGCTTCCCAGGTGTTTTTTCTCAGTGAAACTTGTCCAAATACGGTTCTGCTTTTATTTTGGCTTTCCCCAGGGCATGACTCTTGCAGGGGTGACCACGTGAAGCCTCTACCCTGAGGAGCTCCCAGCGCTGGGCAGCAATTTGTGGAAGCAGCTGGGGAGATGTGAGCCGTGCCAGCATTCAGGGGCTGAGAAAACCCTGGTGTGCGCTCCTGAAGTCCATTTGCAGAGATGTAGCATGAATTGATTTCAGCAAAAGGCTGAAAACCTTTCTGTGCAACCGAGGGGTGATGCTGCCTGCTCAAGGTCTGTTTTCTTATGATAAAAATAGATATCTGGAGGAAAACTCTATGTCAGCTGCAAAATCTTACCAATCAGTGTTAATAAGCCATCTCTGCCCCTGCAAGCACCGATGTCTGCACTTGTAGGAGAGAAGGTGCCTGCCAATATGAGAGCGATCAGGAGGCTCCTGGATGACCCTTCCCCTGAGTTTTTTTTCTTAATAATACTTTGTAGTTCACATGCATGGCACAGCCTTGATTGAAAAGAAACGGCACAGATCCTTAAGCATTTGCACAGGGAGAAAAAGAGAATCGAAAACCACTAAGTCATGAGAGAAGGGAGCCATTCCTTCAAGCTCGGAGAATGTAATGCTGGCAATTAAGAATTGGCTTGAATTGCACAAAATGAGAGGATTTGTTGTTTTGTGTAAAAGATTGTTCCCTGAGGTGTAAGAGCAAGTTAAAGACAGTTACAGGTTATTATATTCAGATTTAATTTTGCTGCCTTTTGTAAGCTTTGTAAAAGGCTAGTTACACTACGTGCCCTTCTGCACTAGGCTGTCTTTATGACAAGAAGTTTATGACGAGGAGAATTCCCCTTTCTGAAAGAAGTGGCCATGAGGATCGTGCAGAGCCCAGTGACCTCTCGCCGGAGCTGTCCTGTCTTCAGATGAATCATCCCTCCCACCCCCAGCAGCGACGGTGCAGATCGTGGGGCTGATGATTGTGCCATTTCTGTTGAAGAGGTTAAATGGGTACAAGATAAAATCAGTTTCTTCTTTTCCCTATAACAAAAGAAAAACAAGCCCCCCGCGCCCCCAAAAAAATCAGGAAGAGGGAAAGGGTGATGCACAGCAGAACTGCTGCACAGGGCTCCTCCGCCTGTGACTGGGCGAGTTTTGGGGTTTTTGAAGTTAATTTAGCAAAAGAACTTTCTTTTATTGTAAAAAAGAACCTACGGAGAATGCCAACACACCAAAGATTCTGCCTAACCAGATTTTCACTTCATATGCACTTTATCAGGTAAACGAAGAGACTCAGCAAAAAAATAAAAGGCAGAAAACAGATTCCTATCATCCCCAGACTAATGTCTCCATCTGCTTCACTAAACCTCATTGGAATAAAATGGCCATTTCTTTATGAACTCCGTGTACTACTTTGAAAAGACAGTGATGTTTTCAGCTTCCCTCCCGTGTGTAGCAGGGAATTCCCAGTCTCCAGCCAGTTGCAGTGTATTTGTCTATAGTTCCCAGTTGAGTGGCTGGAGGGAGGTGAATGGAAACACTGATGAGCTGAAAGTGGGGTTGAGGTTAGCTCGGTTGCAGCCAGTTTGCCCAGGTAATTAGTGGCCAGGGAATAGAGGGCTTCCTCCCCGCTCCCACAGGTCGGTATTGTCAAGCACTCCAGTGCAACTCATAATTACTCAGAATGCTATATTTAGCCTTAAAAACAAGGCAAACAAACAGACAAAACCCCAGAAAAGAACCTTGAAGTCAGCACACAATAATCTCTTTGGAAGCAAACATGTAAATGCTAAGAAATCAGAGGTATGTGCACACAACAGTTTGGTAAGACAGCTGGAATAGTTCATTGCTGGATGCTTAGGATACCTGAAGAATGAGTGGGAGGTTTCATTCATAAATCCTCTGGGCGCTGCTGATGCACAGTGCTACAGACACACACGCATATGTGCCTGCTCCCAGGCTGTCCCTGTCCATCCCACCCTGAGTCCAAAGGCCAGGAATGCCGCAGTAAAGGTGCTCTTTCCCTTCTTACTCTGCAAACTGGAAAGCAGCCCCGGCAAAGGCTAACGGGGGTGGCTGCGGGGACCACAGTGGTTTTGCCCACCTTCAGGAAACTGAGATGCAGCTGATGAATTTAGCTGGGGGATGCAGGAGGATAAGGGAGTGGGGAGAATCCCACAGCTCCCACCAGAATCCCTGGGGCTCGTGGCTCAGCGATGGGCTCTGCCTGTGCAGCTAGGTCCGGCTTCTTGCATGAAACGTGGCTGATAGGGTCTGCTTTCGTACTACAGCCCCCACTGAAGGAAGGGACTTTGATATGAAGTGACTTTGATACAAACCCTTGGAAACGACTCTGCCCTTACCGAAAGTGCTAAAACTGGAATTGTTAATGGGATAAATCCGGTGGTTCAGGGGAGTCAATGTTAAGCATTCACAGTATGGTTTAGAGCAGCCGAAGGCTACTGCAGCAAAGAACCAGGTAGTCAGCTGGGAGAGAAGCCAAAAGTGCCTCCCAGCTGCCAGAGCACCATGGCACTCCTTGGGGCGATGGATCCCTCCGGAGAAGCTCTTCCACAGCCGAGGCAACAGCGAGCCTCACTTTCCAGCCCACCATTGTCATTTTAATCATCACGGCAAGGTTATTAATTGCACAAAACATATTGGCTATAACATTAAGCCCTTTGCGGGCCGTGCAGAGGCTGCGAGGAGCTCTGCGTCCCTGTGGACCTGCCCAGGGGACGGTGTGGCCAGACCAGGCATGGGGGGCAAGTGCCTCCAAGGAGATGCTCTGCTCAGCCCGGAGCACGAGCCATGAGCCACAGGAGGGTTTAACAACATCCAGACCAAGCTCAGGAGCCACAGCCCGGGGTTTGTGGACTACCAAAGGGGTGGGATCATGTAAAAACAACCACAAGCACTTCCAAGACTGAGGAGGAGGAGGATGTGCCACTGGGAGGGCTGCAGCTCACTATAACGGCCCGCTGGGAGGGGGACTACAGCACCCTGAAAGCTGGTCTCTAATAGCTTTCATTGCATTACTAAGGGATATTGGCAATAATTAATCTGGGCTATAGGCACTAGTATCGTTGTAACCTGGCTGAAAACAACTGTTTGTTGTCCTCCAACTGGGCTGTCAAAGCCCACTTTAGACTGACAAGAAATGCTAATTCTTGGCTCCGGTTTGAAGGTGTGCTCCCTTGGGCCCAGGAGAGGTTTTGGCGATGATCCCCACGCTCTTCCCAGAAGGGGAGTTGCTTCTGAGAAGCACCCAGCTGCCCCAGCAGCGCTGCCAGCACTGCCGGCACTGCTGCCACCAGCACCAGCACCAGCAGCATCGCCAGCATTGCGCTCTGTTGCTGGAGGGGCAATGCCCCGCGGGGATGCTGAGGTCCGGGGAGCCCTGCAACAAGCAGGGGAGAAATAAGGAATGGCAGAACCCTGCCAGGAGAGGGAAGGCAGTCAGCAAGCAGGCTCTTGTCTGGGGCGGAGTGTTTCTAATCAGGAGTAAACCAGAAGCCATACACAAATTCTGCTTGCGGAGCTTCTGGCAATAGCCACTTCCTTTGTGGCAAAAAAGAGCCAGATAAATAAAAACAAGGAAGCGGAGGTCTGACGTAGCCACAGTTACAAAACAATTCCTTACTGCCCCGTGACCCCACTGCAGCTGGGGGGGGGCAGCGCACACACTGCCAAGGGGCGCACCGGGGCCAGGGCACGGAGAAGAGCCAGTGGGATGAGAGCGGGGACCTCCTGGTGACCAGGAGACTTTCTTCTTCAGGCAACTGTCCTGGGAGGATCCGCTTCAGGATATGGATCAGAAGGGAGCGTGAGATGCCAAGACACTGACGCTGATCGGCCCGAGCCCAGCTGGAAAGACAGCCCTTGCCTGCTGCTTCACCAAAGCTAACAGTTAAGTGCAATGGTTTTCTTCGTACCTACCCCACCTTCCTTTCCTCCAGCATCGACTGCCAGCAGCTACATCCCTCCCACCCTCTCCCGGTGACCATCAATGCTCTCCCCGTGTCCTCTCCCCACTGCCCTGTGCTTGCCTTCTGCTTCTGCTGGTGAACCTCCCTCTCCCTCCCCTCCTGCCTTCCTCTCTCACCAATGTCCACCACTCCCCTCCCCAGCATGTCCTGCTTGCCCTCCACTGACGACTTCCCGGTGCAGGGAGCTGGTGAGGGGCCGCAGGGCTCAGCCCCAGCTTCTCCAAGCCACTAACTACCCATCTGCTCTGACCACAGCCGGGGACCACGTCCCACTATCTGCCCAGCACCCGCCCATGGAGTTGAACCACATGGCCCCACCTCCCGCACCACCCACGCCAACCAGCGATGGAGAAGACTCGTGCAGGATAGAGGTCACCGATGTGGCCGTAGACACTGTCACGCTGCTCGTCTGCCTCTGTGGGCTGGCGGGGAACGGGGCCGTCCTCTGGCTCCTCGGCTTCCGCATCCGCAGGAACCCCATCACCGTCTACATCCTCAACCTGGCCGTCGCCAACTTCACCTTCCTCCTCTTCATGGCCACCTCTTCCCTCCTCTACATGATGGAGAATGTCTCCTGCTCCACTGTTGTGTCCCTGACGTACCTGAGGTCGCTTTTCCTGCTCTCACTGTTCTCCTACAACATGGGCCTGTACCTCCTGACGGCCATCAGCATCGAGAGGTGCATGTCCGTCCTCTGCCCGCTCTGGTACCGCTGCCGCCGCCCCAAGCGCTTGTCGACCGTGGTGTGTGCCCTGCTCTGGGCCCTCTCCATCGCTGTCATCGCTGCAGTGACTTCTCTGTGCCTGTTGCACGAGCACGAGCACTGCCGGATGGCTCTCATCTCCATGTACGTCCTCAACTTCCTTATTTTTGCCCCACCCATGGTCATTTCCAGCACAATCCTGTTCATTAAGGGCCAGTGTGGCTCCAAGCGACATCAGCCCAGGAGGCTCTACATCGTTATCTTCCTTGCTGTCCTCTTCTTCCTCCTCTTCGCTCTTCCCCTCAGCATCTGGAATTTCCTGCAGCAGTTCAGCTACACTATTGTGCTCTCCCAGGTCGTTTTCCTGCTCGCCTGCATCAACAGTAGCATCAACCCCTTCATCTACTTCTTGGTGGGGAGCTGCCGGAGGCACTGCTCCTTGGTGTCCCTCCAGGTCGCCTTCCGGAGGGTCTTTGAGGAGCCAGAAGACAACACTGCATGCAGCAACAATACTATGATGGACACGCTGGCCCCAGCCCTTTGAAGCTTTTCCACCACCCTACTTAAGGCCCCCAGGACAGTGGCTGAGGATTTCCTCGAGTAACCAGATGAATACCCATCAGCAGTATTTCCCCCAATGTCATCCTCTCATGCTGTAATCCTGCCCCACTGCAGAAGGGGAGAGCAGGGGCCTCTCCAAGGTCCATGTGGGGAGGGATGCTCTGCAGGGAGCGTGTTGGAGCACTGCTTTCCTCTTCTATTCCAGCCCATCCCAGTTCCTATAGGGAGCACTATTCCCCCAAGGGGAACATGCCCCAGAGGACCACATTCCCAAAAATCCCCTGCTGCTTTTTGGGATGAGCGTTGCCTTTGGGAAACTCTGATTTATGTACGGAGTGGGGGTAAAACCCATTCAGTGTCTTAAGCCCCTCTCCCCACCCGGCATCCCAGCCTGAGCAGCTTCTCTGAGCTCTGCTCCGCTTCCACCTCCTGCAATGCCAGCGGGGAGGGACCACTGCCCCTCGCCAGGCTCTGCCAAGGCCCCGCCATCCTCCCACCAGTACCCGGTTCCTCTATTTCACTGTTGCCTGATATCAATAAACAGCATCGTGCACCCTGAGCTGCCTTCGGTCCGTGTGCCAGCGCTTGCTGGCTTCATCTGGGTCCAGCCACTGGACGGGGGGTGCAGGTGGAGGGAGGGGAGACGCACACACGGCTTGTGATCTCTGGAGCAAAAATGATGCCAACTGCCTGCAGCTGGGACTGCGCTGGCACACCCAATGCAGGCAGGATGGGGCCAGGGGTATGGCAGTGCCCCCAGACTTTTTTATTAGTGTCACAGCAAGTATCTCCCCAAATACATTTTTTTTAATTCTGTGAGCCAGGTGTAATTGTAAAGGACTCTTCTTTTCCTTCTGAAATTCTTCTTCTCCCCTGGCTGCAGCAGGCTGGAGCATTTCTCCGTCTTCAGCAGGCCGGGATGGTGCAGCAGCAAGAGGAGGGGGGGGTCTGTGGTCCCCAGCCCGGCCACCACCTTCCAGGAACAAGGTTCCACATCTGTTGGTCACCATGAGGCATCACTCACCTCCCTATGCCTTTGCCAAGGTCTCAGCCGGTCACTGTCGGAGCCATGGGTGTGCAGAAAGACGGTGCCAGAGCCGGCAGAGGTGCGTCGGACAACTCCGGGCCAAGCACCATGGCACGAGCCTCAGTTTCCCCCAGTGCCATTGCAGGGGCAGGAGGAAGGGACGTTGCCCATCCTCGGGCTGCCCTGGGGACACGCCGAGCTGCTCTGTGCAGCTTCCCCCACACACACACGCGCACTGCCCCACAGGCACATCTGGGGCTGGTGCTCCTCCTGTCCTGATAAGTGTGGCCCCTCACCACCCCCTGCAGCCCCACCACCCCCCATCCAGCTCCACC
>VYZV01021216.1:11975-51256 GCA_013401275.1 Pandion haliaetus
AAGGCAAGTGGCCCTCAGAAGCAGACATAGTGCTGCAACATCAATCAGACATCCATCATCACCTCCGCTATACATCAGAAAAACAAGTTTAAAGAAAAATGACAAAGTGGGCCTAGGAATAAAATTAGATTAGAGTCTTTCAGTATTCACATCACATAGACCAATGGGTGTACACAAACATACTCTTCCAAATTTTAGCAAGAACTAGTATTTTTTTTTTTGCTTGAAAAAAGATTATATTGTTCAGAAGGAAAGGCTACCGGTAGGGAAAATGTAGACCAGATAGAAGAAAAATCATTTTAAAGGTCTCACTGTTAGCCTGAGCATTAAACTTCAAAAGAAAACTATGAAAAGTAAGTAAAATACAACTTGGGTTTTACATAATAACAATTAATCTTTACATAATAATTTAGAGGGCTTTTTGGATTGGGAAGGGGGAGGGAATACAACAAAGCTTCAGAACTTTAGCTAATATTCATTAAAGATGAGACTCAACGAAAAAGGAAATTTTACTGCAAATCATTGGTGGCTTAGTCCTTGCAATTTCCTTTTAATCAGCTGTGGTAGTGGTCACAGTTGGACACAGGTTGCTGGGCTAGATGGCCCACAGGTCAGCTCCACACAGAGCTGGTCTTGCATTCTTGCAAAATCATCATTTGAAACATTTAAATGTAGAAAAGACCAGACCCCAGAGAAAGCAGCCTGCCCCAGCAGAGGAAAGTATTCAGTCAGAACTGCTCCCAGTCGGGCATACCAACCTAGATTTTCAGAAAAGGGTTTCCCTTTGTGAACAGCAACTACCCTCACCCTTTTGTTCCTCTTTCTCAGACCTTACTGGCAAGGGTTTTCTCCTGAAAGCCATTGCTTCCTAAATGCAGTGTAACTGCACTTTGCAGCAGCCCAGATTTGAGTTGCAAAAATGAATACAATATCAATTTTTCGTAACAATAGCTATTTTAAGAGACCACTCTATCTAGGCAGGAAAGGCATTTGCTCTAATGTACCCCCATGCAACTACAGTGACAATAAAAACTTGAAATAACACTGGCTACTGCAGCATTAGATTGTCCAAACATATAATCAAAGATTTGGTATTTCTCAAAAACCTATGATATAACATGCCGGATGGAAGGACAAAGGAAGAGCTGGTCAACCAAAAATCAGTGGCAGAGCTCGGCCTGGAGTCGATTTTCTTGGACTCCAGCCTAGCAGTCTGCGTAACTCCATCATGTGATTGCCTTGATCTAGAAGATACGCTGCACCTTTTCCAACTGCAGCTGTTGGAGAAGTGCTGCTCTTACTGAAACAGCCCTGCCTATCAAACCTGTAAACCAAAATGGGCTAAATCCAGGTTCGTTTCCCGTTGAGCTTGATGGGAATTCATTTACTTCAGAGCTGAATTTGGTCCACTTAATATTCCTAGTTTTACAGACAAGGATTTTATCCCTGGTGTAATTCTGACATGAATTTGTCATGAAAGGAAACCGTAACACTGAAGTGCAGCTTACTTAATGCAAGAAAACTCTTCCTTCACACACTGGCCCACCAGCATGCATAAACCCTAGCCTGGGCATTTCTTTTTTAAAAGCAAAAGGAAAGCTCATCCTGCATTGTACAGTTAAGTTCTGGGTTCACTTGAATTCACCTACAAATATGCCAGTCAAAACATTTGCAGTGCCACTTAGGGAGGTAAACATTAGTCCATGGAAAACTGAGCGACAAACCTGGACTGATCTCAGCAAACTCATTTCACATTGGCCAAGACAGAGCTTTCAGTGCTGACAACTCCTAAGAGCAACAGATCTGGGTTATATTTGTGACAAAGAGACAGCAAGACCCAGTGCTAAGCTCGTGGGATGCCCATCCTACCCAGCTGTCCCTTGCTGCTTGTTCTTTATAGGCTCACTCAATGCAAACCGGCAGAGAGATTTAATAGCTGATCAGAGAGACTGCATAGTCTTTAACGTCAGGACTGTCTCTTCCTTAGAACAGCAATATGGTTTGAAATCTAGTTTACAGAAGTCAGAGCTGTGTTTATACTTGTCAGAAGTTACCCAACTTGGCAATGATTCTTCCAATCATGCAAGTGCCATCGCAGTCATTGCCAAACACTGCAGAGGCAGAGTTCAAAACACTACCTCCAAGCCTGTAAATATGTTGAAGAAACATGTTGCACGGTGCACATGCTATGTGTCTGCACCTGTCTGAAAGTGTTAAGTAGTAATAAAAGCTGTTGTTATTATTAAAATGTAAATCTGAAAAAGCCTAAAACATGACCTAATATTATTTCCAGGGAACTTTTTGGAAAATCTCTGTAACTCCTTTTTGAGAATACCTTCCTCTCTTCTAAGCCTTTGGTTTTAGAATACTCCTTATGTTTTTTTAAGACTCTTTGCAGTTCACTCCTCTTTAATTCCCCTCCCTCCAGCCCTGTGCTATGAAAGTCATCTTGGCTGAGAGGTGCTGGGCAACATTTCGGAAAGAACACGTACAAAATAGCACTGCAAGACTGCTGCAATGAGGCGGATCAGGTGGGTGCTGAATGGTCCCCATAAGGGGCCAACATGGGGACTCCATATTACTCTTTTTTTTCCAAGAATATAGGCGATTGAAGGCTTCCCTGTGCATGCAAAACCTTTTCTGGCTGATCAAATCCTTAGGATTGAGGAGCGGGGTTAGTGTGACCTGCCAGGCTGCTGACTTAGGGGTATTCACAAACAGCAGTTCCAAGCAAGAGTGTGCAAATGTTGTAATAACTTCAGTGCCTCAGGATACTAAAAATTAGCTGGGAGGAACAGTTTGGTTATTAAGGTTGTGGGGAAACACTTTGCTGCAGAAGTCATTGATTCCATTACAAAGTGAATAGCTGCACTTCCCACTTTCAATGTAGACCACTCAGATGACACAAATCAGACTGGTATGCCACTCCTACAGCTGCCTGTCACTTGATTCAGTCCATCTCTCTTCATCCACACCATTTTCCATCTGACATACTCATGCACCCCCAGGCTGCATATAACCTTCTAGCTTGGCTCTGGTTTAAGGGAAGATTTTCACCACGCCTTGCCAGTCCGTGTGTCAGGCAGGGAGGAGGCCAGATCTGCATGCACCCTAGTATGTGGGTCCCTCTTGTTCGGATGTGCCGCGTGAAGAAGGTACCTGAAGGCTATTATTTTTTACATCCCTTAGCTCTCTACTGCCTGGCTGTATAACAGAGTCTGTCTTACCTGAAAAGATAAGCCTTTATTACACAAAACAGTACAAATCAGGCACACAGCTGAAAACAAAATAACTCACATCAGTGTCAAGTCACAATGTGACACGGACTTGTGTAGTAAGTGAAAATGTCACATGCTGGCTTCTGTTGTGTCCTAATGCAGAAGTGTATTAGCAGAGTTTGACAGAATATATGGATTGAACATCATGTTGGTATTAATTCTTCATATAAATCACGGTTTCAAAGAGAGGGTCCATCACAACTACTGGAAAGGGAAATACTCCACTCAGTCTTCGATGAGAAGAGACGTGAGTTCAGAAAGAGACGGTCCACTCTATAACACAAGCAGATAACCCTTGCCACGTGTTATCAATCCAGTCCTACTTGACTAATAAACAATAAAATAACTCTATTATCTTGCTTATGCTTCTTACCCCATTTGCAGGAGGCAACAAGCAGGATTTTGTACGTTACTTTTTCAGTTTATTTTGTATCTTCCTTTTGGCCTGTTATTACTCTAATCATCGCCTTCTTTGTCTCAGCATTTCTTAGAGGAATTAGGCGATGGAAAAGCAATACTCCTGTCAAAGAGCTTCTTAAACTGAGGACAATCCTTTTCCTGTGAGCCAAAAGAAACATTCTCTTCTAATGCTTGGGTTAAGGGAAATAGGCAACTGTCAAAGAAGCTGTTTCTTAATTATCTCTTCCCATTCCCCCAGCAGCAGCAGCCAGCATCCCTCTTCAGCCTGTTACTTAGGTGGAATTAAAACCCCAAAGGCTTCCAGCAAATGCTGTGTATCCTATAATGATCCCTATACCTAGCATCATTAATTCTTACTGGAGCAGAAACAGAAAGCTCTCAAAATTCTCTCTGCAGTTACTGACAAAACAAATGACTTAATGAAAAGGGAACATGTACGGACACTAGTGGATTCTAGGTAGCCTGCTATCTCATGTAACAACCCAACAAATACTGGATGACGTAGCTAGCTGAGGTCAACACTCCTCATAGGGTTTACCTTGACCAGCTACAGAGATATAAGTATTCCCTACGCCTTGCTGTTCCAGTATGTTTGCTTTCTAAGTCAGGCACTTCAAAAGACGGTATCACATGAAACCAAAGTATAAAGAATTTTTTTTTTTTTTACCCTTGCCCTCAAAAGCCTTCCTCTGGCTTGTATAATCAGCACAGCAGTGCTGTTTTGGAGGCAATTGATGATTAACGCCTACAAAAGGAAGCACTTCAAATTATGTCAGGGAACACTGATTTTTCATGTATGTTTGCCTTGTAGAGATGGCTTTTTGATGCAAAGGGGGATGAAGTCAAATGAGATTTATATGTTACGGTATCAAAGGAAAAGGGGAAAAACCAGGCCCGTTACCATCTCTGTCATTAGGCATTCATGCCAGTTGGAACCATTGCCGAAGAAAATGCCCAGCTCATTACTGTGGAAGACACCCCCAAAATCATACATGTGTGTTTGTGTGAAAAATGCTAGTGATCAAATATTGTGCACATAGGCTCTCTTCAGCTCCATCTTCCAGCCCCAGTTTCTAAACCTCAGGATCAGTACGTATACCGAGATGATTCTGTTAAAAATCAACACAAAACTTGTTCTGAAGTCTTACTCCATGCATACAAACCTCTTAATTTGCCCCCTATCCTGAAAGAATCATGGCTATGATACTTTCTACCACCACCAAGGAAAAGGATGGTGGTATACAGATACTAGCAAACCTATAAATAGTTAAAGCAATGGAGTCAGTATAGCAAAATGGCAGACATCAACAATCTGCATAGAAAAGTCTCTGGATTTTTTTNTTCTTTTCTCCTCCTTTCCCAGTTGAACAATGTGCACACTCAGGGAACATAAGGAAAACTGGCAGATAAAGGAAGTTTCCTCTTCTGTTCTCTTGAAGCAGCGAGATGTTGGGACTTTGTGTGTCCCCTCCATGGTTTCCAGTGGGGAAGCAGGACCTAAAAGGCTGAGGACATAAGGACTGAATGTACATCTCCTACATGATACTTGACAGAAGTGCCTGGATGAGTGGAGTTTTCATGTCATTCCTCCTTTCTGTTTCCTCTACTGGTGATCTGCTTCCACATCATCAGAAAATATCTGAGCAATACAAAGTTATCAGTGGTGACCAGCCTGACCTTGAGACACACAAAGGCAGCCACAAAAATCAGCAGCTGAGGACAAAGTAGGACTATTAAAGGTACTTCAAACCCTACACAGTTACCAAGTAACAATTTAACGTCTGTTCTAAAATAACAGCTCTCCCTGCAGAAAGCAGGTCATTTCTCCCATGTCAAATTCAAACCAGACAGACCATAGCTGTGCTCACTTAAACCAGTTATTCTAGCTATCAGGCAGTTCCTACTGCTATCTTAAGCTAAAAGTAATCCTTTGCACCTTATTGAAAATCCTTTGAACAACCCAAGGACAGAGGAGATGTTCAAATCATTCCTTTATCCCCAGGGATGACACAGGACTACGACAACACTTCATGTTTGTCAGTGGATCTATGCGCCGCAGCGCAGAGACAAGGGCTGCCCGTGGGAGGCCTGGGGAGGTCCCCTGGGTGAGGGGCACAGGGGACCAAACTGAGGTCAAGCCCCCCGGCCTTCCTTCTCTGACCCAAACCTAAAACCTCCGCTCGAATCCTTGTGCAGAGCCCCAGGCCACGCGCCCGGCTGGGAACTGCCGCAACGGGAATGCCCTTTACGAACAATGGGCAAAAAGCCCGTCACCAAAATTAATGCAGCTCTACCCAAGCCTGAAGAGTCTCCTGCAGTGCAATTTAAAAACAACCTCAAAAACAATTCTGGAGAAATGATTACGGCCAGCGCGCAAAGGGGTTGGTTCTCTGCGCTACCGCCTCTGCTGAGGTCACACCGATACAAGTAACCTTAACAAAAAGAAAGTCAGGCTCAAAGCTATTCTGTACAAAGGTGACTTTCTCTTGCCCTCTGCAATGCTGCCTCAAATCCTAGCGACAACTACTTGTAAGTAGCCCCACCTCCCTTCTTCCCAGCGCTGCCAGAGAAAAGACAAGTCCATCAGATTGGTAGGACGATAAAGGAAAGCACGAGTGACTTAAACCTTTTCTCTTGTCCCTAGGGCAACCAACGGCATATCACCATGCAGGGGAAAAAAAAAAAAAACCCACATTTCTAATCCTGGCTTTATAAGCTCAGGAAGTAAAGCTGTCTCTTGGGCTCCTAACCATATAAGGTCTTCCCTCGGTCCTTTCCCTCTCAAATGGAAAACACCCCGACTTGACCTCTCGTCTGACAGCTCGCACCCTGTATTTTTGTTGCTCTTGCACAAACGCAAGTGCTCTGCTTGCCTGAGTGCTGAAGACAGCCCACCCTTTCCCCATTGTGGTGGTGGGTAGCTCGCTGCTGACTGTGATGAATCACAGTTGCTCTTTGGAAGCTCACTCTGATTTAGCAGGAGCAGTGTAACATTAAAGTACCTGAACAGGTCTAATTCCTCAGGCCAGCTACTAAGCTTTTCATGGGAAGTTGGATTCTGTTACTAATTACATCTAGTTACAACCTTCTTATGACAAACACCTATTCCACCCTGTGTTTGCTTAACAGAAGATGACTAAGATGATTTGCTTGGAAAGAAACCAACTACAAAAGAGCATTTCCCTCCTGCTGTCTTCATATACCGTATCTGATTAGTTTCATTTCCCTGTGCCGTTAAATGTCAAGCACTATTGTTATGTGTACACTTATTTTTTTGAGTCTCCAAAGCAGACCAAAGGAGCTTGGAAGGATAGTTTTTCAATTGTACTCAACCTCCCCTGCTTGGAAAAGTACTTCTTGCCTCTTTCATAGGGTGCACTAATATTTTGTAACCTATGCACAATACTTTGGACTTGATTTTCCTCCCATATTGTGGTAAATGTGGTACAGGTGCCAGCTAAGTCACCCAAGCTATGGAAGTGTATGTGAAAGGGCAGTCACACCCACTACATGCAGCAGTGGCTGCAGACAGCCTAAGAAAAGGCTTTGATGTGGGAATGGAGGAGCCAGTAGGAGAAACTGATGTTACTGGGCTACTCAAGCATCCTAGGGTGGGAAACAAAAGCAGAGCTGTTGCTGACTTTTCACTAGCCAAGAAGCAGAGTTATATTTGCTGCTGGTTGAGCAGGATCCATCCACAGGTCAAGCATAACATCAATAGCAGCATGTCTTTTTCTTCTACTTAAACCTTGAAGACCCACCTGTGCAGGCAAGAAAACAATTTAGTTCTTAGTGCCAACAGAGCCTGCACTCTGAGATGGTGCTCACCCTACACTACAGGAGCGGGAATAAATCCTGAGTGGGTTATTTTTCAGGGCAATAGTTTGTCATGCTCAGAGCCTGGCAGAACCTACAGAAGGATGGCATAACCCTGCACTGTCAGAGTACTCCAAGTGCCCCATGGTCTCAGTTTCAGACACAAGGTAATGAAATAATTTCAGTGAGTTAGTTACATAAAATCAACCTCTTGGAAGACACTGCGAGTACACAGAGAACAGCAAGCACACTATAAATCCATGCACTGGCTCAGTGCGCTCTGACTTCTTGATAAAGTCAAGCTCCCGAACTCAAGCCAGTTGAAGCCGTAGGCTCCAAAGGTTTGCCGTCTTCCTGCTATGCAACACACAGCAATCAAGACTGCTCTCATGCAAAGCAGGCACATGCATTTTCCTACACAGCAGTTTCAGTCTGACAGCACCAAAGCAGGAGAACCTACCCCTGCTTGCTCACATCCCAGGCTGCACTCAGAGGACACTGCTCTCTGCACTCAAAGGCAAGCAAGCTGGGGTGGAAAGCAACTGCCAGATCTTTCCTTTCCACTGCTGTCTTATTTCCAGACTGTAGCATGGGCAGATTTTTCATTTAATGTTAATTCCCTTAAACCTCTGCTGTAAGGACTGAGGTAGTGCTTTTCTCTTCTTCCCTGAATGCCCTCAAACACTAGGCAAAAGACATTTGGTCTAGATAAAAGAAGATACAAGCTTGAAGTGACTCTGTAAATACCAGAACATCTGTGGGATGACAATGATCCCAAAAAATGAGAACAGGCCCTATCACCAGATCAGCTCAGAAGTACACGCCAAGGAAAAGATCAAATCAAATCACAGCTATGAAACCTGCAATTCATGTTAAAAGTAGAGAGGCAAGTACAGTGCCAGTAAAATAGTGAAAGGTGAAGGAAAACTTCATACAAATGGGAATAAGAGCTAGAATAAAAAACCTGTAGTGTAAATAAGGAGTCGACAAGTTATCTGCTGAGCTTTTGGGTCTCCAGAAATTAAAAGGATGCTGACAGTACCTGCAGGGTGCCCTGTGGTACACAGAAAAACCACAGAAGGATGGCCCAGTGCCTTTACCATGCACAGTGCTGCAGGAATGTGCAGCATCCTGATGAGGGATGTGACTGAAGCTGTGTGCAGCACTATCATTGCCTCCATTTCTCCGACAGGCTGCAGAAAGGAAACTAAATGAGCTCTTAAAACCATCCAGTCTCAGTCAGCCCTCCCCCAGACTGTCAGGTTTCTGTGGAAAGCCCATTGCTCCCTGGGGTCATTTTCATTGCACTTCAGCTCTTCCAGGAACTCAGACATGCTGACAGCAGTCCCTCCTCTGCCAAACACCCAATCAGAGCACTGAGGGAGGTTTTTCTAAGGAAGCTAATTGAACATGTTTTATTAAAAACAACAAAGAAAAATAATAAAAAAAACCAACCAACACCCACCGCTTTGCTCTACGGGCAAATTCTATGAAACACAGAAAACCCAGAGGGCAAGATGCTAGGCACAGGATCAGCTGGAAATGTTGTTTAGGGAACCACACAAAGCTGACAATGAACTTGCGCTGGTGTCTAGAAGGGACATAAGACCCACACCTGGCTTGCTCCTTGTCAAAGGGGTGTCTCGGTTTGGGGATCAATGCCTGGACAAGTGGTAAGATGGCAGTTTTACGCACACTTTTCAGTGTGAGCTGTAGGGCAAAAAAAATACTCAGAATTTACCATGTGACAGGAATTGCTATTCACTATGCAAACCCATTAGCAGTGATTAGCACACCAAAGTACTGGAAGTAAGGCCAAGGACACTGAGCACACACTCTTTATTTGTAGAGCTCCAGTTGCCCTCTCTGTACTGTAATAACTTGAAAAGCAACCTATCCTCCTGCTGCACTGAGGTTCTGAAATTAATCCTGACATTACAAGGACATAGAGCACTGCAAGGTTGGGAGAGTCATACTTTGATCACCTAAAAAGCACGAGGGGATATACCACTGGGATATACAAGATGACCCCATGCAATCCCACCTATACTCTTCACAATCCCACTCAGAAGTGGAAGGCTATCTCAGAAGGGACCAGAGCACACATGGGGCTGAATGGGAAGGCACTCATCAGGCACCAGCCACGGTTTTACAAGCCTGGGGACACAGGGTCCTGCAGAGAGCTACGCTGCTCTTGGTACCCAAGCTGATGTCACCATGGCTGAGTACTGACTGGACACAGAAGCTCAGCTTAGCTCCAGTTTGAGCATCTCTGCAACATGACTTGTTGCAGTATGCAAACACTTCTCCAGACTTTAAAAAGAGAATAGGTTGCTCACTGCTGTAGGTCACAGGTATGGACGTAAAGATGGAGCAGATAGGAAACAAGCTTTGAAGCCTCATACACACCATAGCTCTCACTGCAATGCCAAAATAAGTATAAATATAGCAACATACCACAGTTATTTATAGCACTTGGCTTTCTACGGATTTTTCATCTGCGGTTTTCTAAAGGCTTTATGAAAATGCACCAAATTCAGCATAATCATGGGTAGAACTTATCCTTAATCCACATATTGATGCACAAGTCACTAAAGGATGTGTAAGAATTACTCCATACATCTCTATCACAAAACAAAGACAGCAATTCATTACTAGGCAGCACCTCCAAAGTACAGTTTGGAACTGGAAGTCAGGAAGTGTTCACAAGGAATTCAGGGAGATGGAACACATTATCCATAAACATAGGCTGGAGAGGATGCAAACATTATTGCTCACTTTTTTACACTATATTGTCCTGGGCTCTTTGACTATAAGTGCACATCTCTCATCTGAACAGAGGATCTCCAATCCTGTGCAAGACAAAGGGCTCAGGCACAGCTGAAAGGCAGACAATCATCAAGCTGAAGGATGAACAGGGTTGAGATCTTCTTCAATGTATCCCTGACACCTTCTATTTATGGGAGTAAATTCACACAAAGGCTTGTGTAGCTGCCAGATTCATGAATTCTATTTAAATTCCTCCAGCAGTTGCAGCTAGAGAACGGTGTTATCAAATTCCTAATATTTCTGAGCAGGAAACCCACAAATGGCCCACTGCAGATGTGACTGCTCTCCCCAGGAAGACCTTGGAGTAGGGAAGGAGAGCTCAGTGCAGATGTTCTCACCATAGCAGATTATCCCGCTGCAAAGGCACCAGACCGCACTGCACTGCGTGCGCTCTCCTGCTCTAGTCTGCAGGCAGCATAGCTGTCGCTGGAGCACCAGTAGGTGCTCCTGCCAAAGTGAGTCATTGCTGGTAGGGTGCACATCATGCAAGCACACCCCACTTGCATCCGGATAGTTTTAGAGGCTCAGCGTTTCCAGCTGTGGGGTTAGTGAGGGCTGCGCCAGCTTGGATTCGGCCTCTGGATTGTGATTTACTGTTATCGCAGGTGGTTTGCACAGCCTTCAAGCTGCTTAAACATCCCCTTTGGACTGAGAAGCACCAATGAAGACAACTGCTAATGCATTACTCCAGGATATTGCGTTGTTCCTAAACATTTCACCTGCCTCTGTTCCCTCCAACCTTCTCCCAGAATGTCTCATGCAATAGGAGAATAAACTAACAAGTGAGAAGGCAAACAAATAGAGAGAGATATGCAGTATCAGGAGGGAATTAATACATTGGCACCAGATCATGTTGCAACCATATGGTGCTGTAAATACCTTTGGAAGCTTCCCATCCACTGCCGAGCAAGAAATCTGCACAGGCTTTCCCCAAACCCCACCCCAGAGCCACTTTGCAGGAAAAAGCCTCTTCCAATGATAGTGCTAATTTCAGATTGGACAGGTGTCTCCCATGGCTAATGAAACAGGGAGTCTCATGCCTTCTGCACCTTTCTTAGGTCACCACAAGGAGACAGGGACAGTTTTAAACATTATGCTGCAACTATTCCCACTTCTTTCCAGCTGCTCCAAACTCCCTGCTGTGCCAGCCGTTGCTGTCAGCCTGCACGTTCCATGGAGTCCAGCGAGCAGGATCTTTCACTGCAACTTTTGGCATGACAATGTGGCACAGAGAACACCCAGGAGGACGAATGGCAAAAGCTGCTTTACTCTAGGGGCCAAAACAGCATGTGGCACAATTCAGTTAGCCAAAGTGCCATGGATAGCCAGTCCAAGTTGCAGAGGATGCAGCCATGCTCAGATTCTTAATCCCAGGCATTGCTCATCACTTGCAAGGAAACTTGCTCAGGCAGGAAATAACTACACATTTAATGTCTGGAAGAGAGGGGGTTTCTCTGACAGGACAAAGGAAGTATTACAGCAATGTATCTGTACGTTTAGGGAGGGGTAGGATCTGTTTGCTTTAGGATACCACTTTACCATAAGAAAAGCAAGCTGAACATCTTCTTTATCCTTCAGATTAGGTAAGAAATTCATATGAAGTTAACTCATCGATAGCTACTCTGAGGAATCATTGCACAGCTTGTTTGACAGCTGACCGACAGAAAAGTTGAGACTTGTTTCACCTTTTGGAGACACACATAATAAACAAGTTATGTGCAAACTTCAAACCTTACCTTTCCTAGAAGGAACGTAAATAGAAAATGCAACAATGGATGGATCAAAAATCACGCAAGACTTCACAAACAAAAATGGTAATTGCTCTACTACTCTACCACTGATCTGCGATGGCAGCAAGAAGTTTCTGTCATCAGAAAAAACCCTCTACCTTGGCAGTAAGTAATATCTGAAATGCAGGTTCTACCTTGGCAGTAAGTAACATCTGAAATGCAGGTTCTATCCACGTAAGCAGTAGCTGCTGACACTGCATATAGTTGAGCGAATAACGACATGTGACACCTGCACCTATTTATGCCGGTTGCAGCAATGGAAAGAGAGAGAAGCAATAAAGATTTCTTTGTTTTTAACTTGGTATGGAATTTCTTGGCTTCCCTCAGCTCCATCCTGTCTCTCTGCTGCAGCAAAGCAACAAGTCACAAAACCAAGAAGGAGTCCTGTGTATTTTAAACATGTACCTGCATCCAAATGGAGAATATTTGGTGAAGGAGGGAAAAAGAGACATGAAAGAAAAAGTTACTTACACTGTTCTAGCTACATTCACGCACAGTGAAGACACCCTAAAAGGCCTTGGAATAACTCCATTAAAGCAGAGCATTTACAAACAACCCGAATATGTTGCTCTCCCAGTCCCTCAAGGACTTCACACTGAAAGGTAACTAAAAAGAAACTGAACTTGTTAGGAGAAAAAGGAAGATTCCAGATAAAGAATCTACAGGCAATCTTTAAAAGACGGCTGCTAAGTGGGTGCACTCTCATTCATCAGATCCTGTATCAACTACACACCAGCAAAACCTCAGGAGACCATGAAGAAGCTGTGACAACAAATCACCCTCTGGTAAGCATTCACCCTTGCGGTATAAAAGCACAACAGGTAGGAAGCATCGTGTACAGGGAGATGGGTTGAGGGAGGGTGGACTCTGGAGAGCCTGAATTCAGGATTTCAGATGCTTCTAGGGGAGAAAGAAGGTGCAGGACCCCCTCCACACCACAGGCAGGAAGGATGCTCTCAGTACAGCCAGCAGAGCTGCTCCTGCCTGTGGTACTGGGAGACTCCCTGGTCCTGGTCTGGTCTGGCTGCCGGGCGCAGCCCCCCCCACCGCACCTTCCTTCCATGTACCCCCGATGGCAGCGGTCTCTGCCCACACCTTCACAGAGCTCATGAAGTTATTAGAGGGAGATTATCCTAGCACAGCACTGCAACCCTTTTGTTATCTTTCTAGGAAAGAGCTAAGCCTTTTGATCTCCTACCAAAAACTAAAAAGCAAATTAAATGTTAATAAAACCTAAATAAAGAGCTACTCTTCTACATTTTAATTAGTTGTTCATAGAAACCAAATACATCTAATAGACTAACAAAATGAAAGGCAACAAGGAAGTTGCTATGGCTTTGATGGGAACAGCTACTCCAGCAGCATAATCCTGTGAATCCATTAAGGTCTTTTACATGAAGAGCAAGAATACAAGGATATGCTTCTTCCCACACCAAGGCCGTATGTGAGCTGAAAAGATTTTGCTAGCTCTCGTTCTACAAAAGTTTCTGCACAGTGGAAAAATACACAGGAAAAAAACAAAAAAGGGAGAAGAGGAAAGGCTTGAAAGCAGTATCGGAAAGGCTTGAAAGCAGTATCAGAAAGTCTGATCAAACACTAGAAGCAGAATCACAATAAATACACGGGAAGAAAGAGGTCTAGGGGCTGACCCATACCTCAGAAAGGCAGTAAATGTAAAAGCAAAGAAACAATCTGCTACGACGTCTAAGGGAAAGCTGACGGCCTTAAATGAACAACCCCAGAAGACAATGCACTTGCTGGCTGGAGCACAAGGTGACAGAGCTGTGGTTATCAGCTTGAGTCAAAAAGTAGCAGCAGAACTCAGGGTCAGAGCTGGAACAGAGTTCACAGTGCTTTTCATAGAGTAGGACTAGACTCGAAATAGCGTGCAGAATGATAATATCCCGATAAAATTCAGGGTACTGATCATGTCAAGGCCTAAGGGACCTGTCTGGTCTGGCCTAGGAGAAGGCCAGAAAATGTGACTCCTTGCCTCCTCTCTTTGAACAACTCGCAGTGGGTTAGACCACCTCTTCCAGAAAAGCAAACCTTCCATGTGTGCACTACACAAAACTAGAAAAAGCAGGCACTATCTGCAGGCTGCAGCATTGCTACAGTGACTTATAAAAGTATCTTGGAAGCCAATATCCAACTTCAACACTTCCCTCAAATCTTTGCTAATTTGAAGTTGACCCAGAGCAACTCAGTAACCATGTGTAGGAGATGTAGATGTATTTACAAGTCCAGTGCTGTGAGAAATTCACTCCTCCCAGGATGCCAGCAGCACGTGAAATAATTTTATCTTGTAAAAGGGCAGTAAGAATAACATTAATTTGTTAGTGTCATGCTGAGTATTCTCCCTAAAAGCTCTGCAGGGCTTGGGAAAAAAGTTCCCATTGTGTCCTGCTTTGGAAGGAGGGAACACGCAGCAAATACCTGATGAGAGCCACAGCACTGGAAAGCAGAAAGTGCAGGACAGCAGCACAAGCCAGGCTCAAACTCGACTTGCTGCTTCTTGTTTCATTTATTCAAGGTCATGTGGTTGTGGGAGGTTTCAGGGTCTTGAAATCTCTGTCTGAGCTTCTGGCACCCTCTCCAACTCCTACCAAGGAGATGATGACTGATGGCGGGAAATTTTGACCTTTTAACTCCATATCCCTTTTCTAAATTCCTGTGGTCACTACTGGTATCTCCTGTGTAGCAAATTCTTTCTCTCTCTCCCCCAAGAAGTGAAACAACTTACTGTAGTACGCTTCTGAGCAGGGCATAAATCTCCAGGCCCTTGTGTCTCTGATAATCTTCCCAGTCCCATGGCGTGACTCCAGACTTTTGCCCCCTGCCGCTGGGGAGCCCCAGGTCACTGGACGAGCACTTTTGCCATCCTTGGAATGGCAGCGAGAATTCCCTGAAGTGTCCCGTGGCGCCCGGGGCCGCAGTTCCCGGAACTGGCGGCTGCTGACTCTGCTCGAGCTTTTTCCTAGAACCGCTGGGCCTTCGCTCACCCCCCAGGGCTGGGGGGCCACGGGGGAAGAGAGGCAGAGGAGGGGGAGGAAGGATGACAGGAAAGAGGCCACATTGTGCAGACCCTTCAGCTCTCCAGACATTCCCCTCTCCTTTTTCACGTGAATCCCGGGAGAATTATTTTTACCCTCTTTTTAAGTGCTGGGAAGTGCGGGGATGAGCCCAGCTGCAGCCTGTCTGGACTGTCAGTGGGCAGGAGCAGCTCCCACCTCTTCCCCAGCTCCCCTGCCCGGCGCTGCCTCCCTGCTCCTGCCATATCTCGGGTTTGCTTGTAGTAATTCCAGCTCCTGGATTTGAAAACAATTCTGCAAGAGGCCGCGGCCATGCCTAGGTATCACACCGAAATGCCTTTCTAAGCGTCAGCACACACACCAGGAAACGTCAGCAGTAACAAATATCACTAAGAAGAAAATTTACCACACAACAGTGAGGTTTAAACTCGGCAAAGCCTAACACAGGCAATCTACGCTGGGAATGATCTCCACTACCAGCTCCCCATATGGCGGCTGTGTACAAAGGCTGCATGCTAGTGCAGTTGCATCATCACACTTCTGACTGTGCGCTCATTTTATATAACAGCTTTTCTACATCATGGCTTTCTCAGGCATTCACATGGAGCCACTTTGGCTACTAACTCCACTTTAAGCAGCTGTGTGTACAGCCCATCACACACCTAGCTATAAAATTTATTTCTAGGGAATAGATGTCTATACTGTGAGCCAGACATGTCTGGGACCAAATTCTTTTCTTAGCTAATCACATGCAATTTCTTTTGCTTCAAGAAAGCTGTGCCAAGGTGATGGAGAAAGAATTTGGCCCACAGTCCAGCTTCTCCCCAGCACAGCGTTTAGCTGTAGACAGACTTAGGGTTTTCAGAAGAAAGCTCTCTGAGCACCTGGCTGAAAAATAACAGCCAGAAAATTCCAGAATACAGTGGATGAAAATTAGGAGCTGAAAGAAAGTAAATAAATTAAATGGGTCTCCCTGCTCTGACAGCACACATTTTTCCTTCAATCATCTGCACTGCAATGAAAGGTGATGATATTGCTCCATTTACAGAGTTTTTCCTGGCCTGTCCCCAAGGCCACAATACAGTGTGTTTATTTGGTTTTCATAAGGTCAAAGAAGCATATTTGGGTAACACAGAAAGTTTACTATGGACTTTCACCTTCACAATCTTAAACCAAGTGTGACAGTTGCAATGAAAAATATTTACTGCTGTTGACATATATTGGGGGGGGCTTTTGGAAGACAGAAGGCTTTCAGTCTCATTCCACATCCTTCTCAACAGCTCTTTTAAGATATTTTTATTACACACAAGAGGAAAAAGAAGAAAATGTCAAGAGCTAGACTTTACAATTTTCCCAGAACACATTGCTGATCCTCTCGAGCCACCAATCACTGACAAGTCAGGCACATCCAGGGAGGTATTCACACTGATCTGTGTGGAAGAATTCTAGCAATAAGTACTGTTATTACAGATCACGTACCTGGGGCTACTGTGTTCACGTACTAGTTTAAATAGGTTGGCAGAAGCTGCAGTAAGCAAGTCATGTGCAACACTGCCTTTTACATGAGACCCAAAAAACCACTGGCATGGCTTATCAGCTTACTTTATCTGGAAACCTCAACAGTCTGGAACTTCATGGACTTACATACCCTGTGCTGTGGTTTGTAAAAACAGGCCATCGAGCACGTACACTATCCAAAAGGCAGTCTGTCCTACTCTCCACATCCCCAAACTCCGTAGTCTATTTGGTGACAGTCCTTTTTCTGTTTGTAGTGGCCACAGAAACAGCCAGAAATCAAGAGGATCGGGAACCTGACAGCGGTCCACAACATGATCTCACTTTTCCAGAAGGAACAACTGCAAAAGAAACCATCCCTCCCTACCCAAGCGGAGAATAGCCGGCAAAAATCCACACTCCTGAGACATGTCCAGAGGTCAGAACATGCCAGATGGGGAAGGACATGGGTTGATGCTGAAGTCCCACCAACATTGTCTCTGGACAAACCTGCGCTGGCTTTAACCCAGCAGCACAATGCCTACAGTGACTACATGGGAGTGCAGAGTCTGACTTCCCTCAGATCCAAGCCCCTTTCTGACACAGAAAGGGAAGAAGAAAACGCACGATAAAATACACAGTGGTGTCACAGGAGGCATCATCAAGCTGTCTTACACTAGTGGTTTTCAAGCTGCAGTCCTCAGAACTTGGGGGGTTTCCATGGATTACTACTGACATCCATGAAAGATGACTAATTAGAGGAAGCCTACTGTCAGGAGGACTTTTTGATGGAAAGTTTTGAGTTACTCATGTTGAAAGCATTGACAATCAGTACTCTAAGCGATGATCTGCAAACAGTTTCTCTGAGTCTTTGAATGCACTGGGTGGGGGCTGACAGGTGATGCTCTTCCTCCTCCCACCTACATACTGAGTAATAATATTCACTCCTTCATAATTTAGCTCCTCCTGTTAAATTCCAAGCAACTTACTTGAGTAATCATCTCTAAAACTGAGAGTACAATACAACAGATCCTAAACTCTCCCCAGAAGGCAGATATGTGAAAAGGCTAACCATGTTCTTAACCCCCTCTGACTGCACCAACATTATATACGCAGAAATCCCTTTTTGAGTGGCAGCAGAGCAGCATCAAGTGAGCTGGGCAACAGCTTTAAGGACAATTCTTTGCAGAAGGTGGCAGCTGGACATCCTCAGCTCTACTACGACAAGCCTAGTAGAAACCTACCTATTAAGTACTAATGTATGGTATATGAAGTATAAACATATAATATTTGTAATAAGCATATAGCTACATAGAAAATGTCTTAAATCTGCTATTTAAGTTACAGCTGCTGTAACTCAAACTGCTGTTCAGTTATAGACAATACAGCGAAATTAACTCTCACTCAGGCAAAGCAGGTTAGGTGATTTTACTGATGTGAGAGAAGAAAGATGCAGGAAGCACTCCAAGAAAACCATTTTTTCTTTCTATTTAGAAAACCAGCTATTTTTTTATCCTCATTCTTCACTCCAATTCCGCTAGCCACAACAGCGAAGCTTTGAATTCCATCAACAAAATGTAAGAAAAACGAAACAGATGTGACTTTACCCTCCAGGCGATGCAAAACTGCACAAACTGAGTACATAGCCCTTCCTTCATGTGTTGACCTCTTAATACAGTGTACCATCACTGCTGCCAATTTGCACATGCAGCCATACTCAAGTCTGAGAAACGGTTGTCCTTAATTCCTTCTCCACAACTTCAATTGTGCCACTGCTTTGTCTTGCCTACGACAGAACCGCAGAGCTTCCACCTTTTCTCAGAGAACAGCTGATCAGCTGAACAAGATGTTCCTTCCTTACTTCTTTGTTCTGGCCGTACTGTTTCTGCAGCCATCAAGGCCTAACTGCGCAAACTATAACTAATATCTAATCCTCAAGATGGTGATTAGACTCGCTCATTATTGCTATGGCATCAGACTCCTGCCTCGCACACTATGTCCCATGTGATAGAGGTGTAAGAAAGGAAGCATCTAGGAGGGAAGAGCAGGTCTGCAATAGGCTTTAGGAACTAACACCTGAATTCCTGATGAGCCAGTGAAGAATTTTCCCCCAGCACAGAGGATGGAGCTGCCTGCATCCTGACGAGTGCTCCATAGCTCTGCCAAGGACAGCAAGATGCTATGAATATTCATTGAGGTCAAAGCAACTATGGTTGTGCTGTACGCCTGGCAGTTTTCAAAAAAACTCCTGCATATTTACACACAATGTAAAGCACAGAAAGGAGTACGCAGCCTGGCATTAGCTAGTGCCATGGAAATTCAATAAAATACAGAACCAAATATAAAAACCGTACCAATTCACACACTGTTGCTGCTTTCTTTCTCCCTGTTTTATTCAGGCCATATTCCACTCACTCTCTTCTTTCATAGTTGCTGTTTTCACCTTTTTCACTCCCTGCATTGTTTCCACTCTTTCTTTTTAAAAGAAAGTAGTTCCTCAGTTGAGTTTTAGACTTCACAGATTCCCGCAGCTTCTCAATTCTTTTAACACACATTCCCTCCCCATCTTACCCATTTGCCACAGGGGACTTCCAAAATCCTTTATTTCCCCCAATTATTTGCCACTGTTTTCTTCTGGTCCCAACATAAATGCACAAACACATTCTAAACTAAAAGGAACAGCCACTGCAAATGCAGTCAGTCATTTGCCTGACCTCAATCCACTGCATGGTCAAAAAAATTTAAAAAAACAAAACACACACCCCCCCCCAAAAGCATCTTTCCCTTCCTTGCTGTTCTCCATGTGTCTCCCTATTTCCAGACAGACATAGCCCATCTCTCAGTTAACTTCTGCAGCCACCGCTAAGGTAACTACTGAATTTTTCCAGCAAACCACTCGTGTCACAGGCTCACCTCTCAAGGCTTAATTCTATCCACATCACCAGCAAGTACTTCTGCCCAGCTAACATAAAATGCAAAGCCATTTCCCACAGAACTGGTTTCCAAACCCAGTTTTGATTGCCAGGATTTGCCTTTATCAATACTCAGAAATTCTACATTTGCCTGTTTTCATCCCCCAGCTACAACTATCATAGCTGGGCAGCCATACGATTTATCACACCAGTTTCCCCTCTACTGTGACAAACTGCAGTTCACCAGTGGGGTTGCTAGGGCCAGGACTTGGGCAAAAAACCTTGAAAGCCTGATCTAAGTGAATTGCATCAATACTCAGTGATGGCAGTGTGCCAGTGCTAATTACTTCACCACCAATCAGTTTATCAGAAGCACGCAGCCAGTGTGCTCATCTTTCAAGTCCTCTCCTGCATCTCCAAGTGCCCCACCTTTCCTTCCTCCATGCCGAAATGTCTGGGCGGTGCCTTCTCTTCTCACAGTGCTGTCTAAAGACACGACAAAGGCTCTAAGTAACAACATAATATAAGCTCTAATTAAAATGCAGTGGAAAAGCATTAAGCTGCTTTAGGTCCAGACTGGAGCATCTTCTCTGTTGCTCAACATGGAAACATTGAGCTAGTGCCTATCTGGAAAGGCAGAAGGCAGCTGGAACAGCGTAGCGTTGGAAAGCTGCATTCATTCTCCTCCTTTTCTTAGGAAGGCTTGGGAAGTTAAACTAGATCCAAGAACTCTTTCTTCTCCGTTAACACTCATCTGTCACCAGCTTTTTTACAAGGCAGTCCCTCCCATCCTCCTTCCTGCGGTCACTTCAGACAGCAGCCAGGCTCTTCCAGGAAATCAGACAAGACAAGAGCAAAATCACTCATCTGCCAACCAACCAATCATACAGCAGAGGCAAGAGATTGTAAGAGGAAATTCATTTTTTAAAAAGAAGCTTTTTACTGTTTCTTAGGATCTGGCTTCTGTGTAGAATGACACACAAAGAAACTCTTACAACACATACACAGTGAGGAATTCAGATTAGGGAAGTACTGAGAGAAGCAGAGACAGCTCTGAACCAAGCTTGAAAACTTGCAGATCCTCAAGTGAGTGTTTTAAGATGAGAGCAACAGGCATGTACTAGGAACTAGAAGGAAAAAACAACCCCTTTTATATCTTCCTATTTGAGGAGCTGCTGAACACTCAGTTTAAACTTTTTTTTTTTTGACATAGATAATCACCATGATTTTAATACTTGAATTTGAGATGGGAGGAGGAAGCGAATGACCGCCAACATAGCAAAGCAACTCAGATCTCACCAGGGACAATCTTGAGTAACTGGCCATGAATGGAAAAAATGAACTCATGTATTTTAAACGGGTGAATTTAACTCAAAAATCTCAAAACCAAAAAGAGCTATAAACTCTTACGCCATTAATATCTCAGAGACCTATTTTCAATACCTCTCATTCGTATCATATGCGTACGTAAAAAGAGTGGCAATGCACTTTCAGCATCTTAAATCTCAGAAGGGTTAAATAAGAGCTGGTGAAAAAGTCTGTAAGTATAACAGTCTGAGCAGCAGTATTGCCTTGTGCAGTGTTGGGAATGCCTATTTACAGGTTGCTCCCTGCAGCCAACCTAAAGAACAAGTGATCAGGGATTACAACTCTCGGACAAACTTGCATTTTGTCTACTGAGTGAAGCTGGTCATAAAGTTCCCCTTCATTTCCTCCTGGATCATACACAGCCAAACAGAGCTACACCTGAGAGTGCTTTTGCCATCCTGTCCAGAGGCCGGGATTCAGCTTCTAAACTTTCAAAGGCTGCACAGTGTTTGTAAGTGCACAGGGGGCAAATACGCACTGACCTGAACTGCAGAGCTAGGAAAGATGAATAAAGCAGAAAATACGGGACAGTTTACTAAAGGTTTGGTCCATGACTCAACAGTTTGTAAAGTCTGCCCAGGAAAGGCTGGCAACCTGAAACAGATGTAAAAATAGTGCCTTTTTTAACAAATCCAGAGCCAATCAAAACCAGGTAACAAATCCACTGAACTTCAGGTTGTTACCGCATTGCGTTGCAACATTTTGAAACTTCCCAGAACAAAGCTTTTGTCCACAGGACAGAGCTGTTTGCGCAAACCAGAAATATCCGCTGCTGTTAACAGTGAATTCTATGTACATACACACAGCTGCAAAGACTGTTCCTCTTTAGCGGGAAGGAACAATACTTACCTGAACATCTACACATATGCATGCAGCCACACACAAACATAGCAAACTGCATGCATGTATATGTTTATTAAATTGTACCAGCAAAAGCTTCAGCAAGAGAAAGTTGCGGTTATGAACTCATTAAAGCAAAGAAACAAAACAAATAAGCAGTATGGCTCTTCAGGGAAGAGGGTATGGAGAATGGGGAGTCTGCAGATTAGATTTTTACTGGGCTCTGATGACTTTATGGTAGAGACAGGTGAAGTGAAACCTGACTAGAGTAACTTTAGCCAGAGAGAGTGAGATAGAAATAAACAATATTATTCCTGGAAAGAAGGGGTAGTAGCTGTCCCTCTGCCAAAGTGCACTCCAGTCCAGAGCCTAGTAGCTGCGGATTCCTTTCTGTGCTCCACCTCCCAGTGTCAGGGCAACGGTCCCAGGTCTTGACGTCAAAGCTGCCTTTTGTTTGCTGCGCAGACTTTCCCCTTCTGCAGGTTTAGCAGATCGAGGCAAGGAAGCAGCTGGGCAAAGGACTCTATTCTGACCAGATCTACAAACTCAACGCAAGCCTCCAAGGAAAGTCCTCTCCCCACATTACTAATTTCAACCTTTACAGTGAAAAAAAAAAAAAAAATTAGTTCAGTATGTCTAAATTGTTTTACATCTGAATTGTCCTCTTGCTAACCTTTCCTTCAACTCGTGCCCTGTGTTTTATCTGTTGCGGTTTTATCTTGCATTATTTAGATTGCAAGACCTGCCAAGCAAGGACTCTTTCCATAAGTACAAGACAAGACTGTAAAACTACTTCTTTAACTATCAGATGCATTAGGAGAAAATCCTCACAGAGATGGGGGATAAACTCCCAGCGTTCCAGGATAGTACTCAGGGACATCAGAGGGGGAAGGAAGAATGAGACCAGGTGCTATTATGAAATCTTTCTACCTCTCTGAACTTGGGACAGCTAAAGCCAAACTGGTTGTTTTCCAAAGTTAGCAGTGGAGCCTCTCCTCCGCTAACCACGATGACTTGGGCACATACAAGCCATTCTTTGCCCTTCACATCCACCTGTCTGCCCCAAAACACAAACTATCATGTGGGAGTGTGGGGGAAGAGGGGCCTGCGGTAGAACTAGCTGTGTTAGGTCAGGCTTCTCCTGCTGAAGAGGCCCTTTAAGATACAGTTATAGCAGTCACAGTAAGATTACATCACTCCTAATATAAATTCAACACCCTATTATATCCTTTAGCTTTTTTGTTTAAAGGCCAAAGACTGTAGGTCAGTTAACAGGGGACAAAAAGAAATGGAAAAATGCAGTCACAAAATACATGCAAAAATGGGCACAGTAATCAGCTGCTACATATTTCCAAGAGGAGATGCCAGTCTTCTCACATGCTCAGAGTTAAGATCTGACCACACTTGTAATCCCTCCTTTCAACAGCAATAAACCTGACACCTGCTAGGATATTCCACAATAGGACCCTCCTATTCCCTGCCACTGGGACTCCCCAAACCACCTTCCTCTGCCCAAAGCAGAAGCCAAGGCTCTTACTCCTGTTCTCCAAACACAGGTGTGCTGCAGGCTCTCCTTTTTTCCCCTTCTGAAAGCTTTAAAGCCGGGGAACCTTTGGTATCTTTCCTTCTTGCAAGACTCTCAAACTAGTACTTGACTTTGTGATTCTTGTAGGAGTACTGTTGCTGGCTTTGTATACCTGTAACCGTGTGGAAAAACATGACTATTATCTCCTGGCTAAGGCACAGGGCCATCACTGCTGGGATGCAGCATTCCTAGGCTATTAGTAGCTAACAAGATGAGCAGCATGTGCTCCTGCTCGTGAAAAAAAAAAAAGGAAAAAAGAAAGAAGGAAAAAAGACCTTTCTGTCATCTCTGCTGTCAGAGTAACAGAAAACTGTATGCTCAACCTAGGCCAAAGAGTTTCATCCCTTGTAAAGTGTTAATTTGCGAGGCACAATGCAAGTTGGCTGCATCTCAATGGAGCCTGGTCATCCCATGCCGTCCTACTGACCTGTACAGGAAGCCAAACTTCCCAAAGAACTAACCCACATCTAGTTCCCTGGGACAACTTATTCACTAACTAGTGTGAGTAAATCTTCATTCAACAACGGGTAGGAGGAAGGAGTCCCAAGTGGAGTCTCATATGGTCACACTTCCCTCTCCCGTCTTTCAGCCAAACTACAAGCACACAAATAAACATGGGAACTGGGTGTCACATTTACTCTTTTTTAAGCTCCTAGCGTTTTCAGAGGAGTCATACTAAACAAAATGGAAAGGCCTGTTCATTTTCACTTGTTCTCTAACAGCAGGGAGACACAAGCTAGCGGGTCAGTAGGATGGCTTTATATTACCAACTTAAAAGAGCACATGGGTGGTATCAGGGGCAGATGTCAGGAAGTCCGCCAGCTGCTACAGTCTGATCTAGAGCTCTGCGTGGGAGTGCTACACCAAACCAGGCTCTGACTTTCTATCAACGTGTCCTGGAAATGCACACTGCCAGTCAGGTCACTGTGGAGATAAGCAGGACCTTTTAGGCCTCATACAGATCCTTTCTCTAATATAAAGGCTGGACAAAATTACTAGCAACTTGAACTTAATTTATGTCACATGGTGTGCTTTAAAACTAGGCTGTGATGCAGAGAGAAAGAATATTTCCAGGTATTGAAGAGACAACTAGTCCAGTAACTCAGCACTCCCTTCCCACTCCACCAAAGCAGGTGAGCAAGCAACATGAGCCTTATGCGAAGAGCTGTGAACCCAGGAGTCAGGTCTCAAGAAATCAATAGACTGAAATGCTAGTAGTAGGGGTGTCAGGATGGAACGGTTGCATGTGGCTGGTTATTGGACTTCAGACTGTTGACCCTTTAGAGAACTGTATTTGCCGAGTTCTCCCTGTCACTACAAGGGCTGAGAATCTTCTTAAAAAAAAAAAAAAAAAAAAAAAAAAAAGATAGAAAATAATAGACTATCTCATCATGAGAGAGAATTATGAATCCAGAGCCAAAGGCTTGAAGAAAAACAGTAAGTATGCAGAGCACTAACAACTACCGGAGCATCCCCCTGATACTGGAGATAGTTTAGGCTGGTGCCAGCTCTTAGAGAGCCAGCAGCAAGACAAGCCCACCATCATTGCCTGGAAGATCTGCTTTTAGCAACCACCTGGCTCCCAGGACAGGATTTGTACCACAGCAGCTCTGCCCACTCTCACTTCATTCCAGACTCAGACAGTATAGGAACAAGCTGCCTATCACAGAAGGGTGACCACTTGTGTGCATTTAATTTGTAGATATATGATGGGGTGTTTCCAAGTTAAAAAATACAAAACAGCCACATAACTGAAAATGTTCAGCTAGGTCCTAGCTGTCTCAGCAAGCCAAATAAAACTCTTACAGCCTCCCCAGCACTGAGCAGTGAGTGGCTATTTTGTGTACTGCCTGCTGAGCACCACTGGCTTCCCACACAAAGTCAGAACAGAAAAGGAGCATGGGGAGCTACCATGGCTTGGAGGCCATGGCTGCCTTGACTTTCCTGTCTCTGTCACATTGGTTTTTGCTTGTGATGTTGGTGCAGAGACCTAAGGAAACAGAAGTACTGGGAGGAAATGAGTCAGGAAACCTGTACCACGTCGCAGGGGGAAGTGTGACTCAAGAGCACACAGTGCTTGGTGCTCGCTGCTCCCTGGCGCCCTGGAGGAGGTGATAAGATTGTGTAATCCCCAAGATAACTTGCTGCACATCCTAATTCTGCTGATCCTCCCAGGGGAGGGGTGCCTCTGCAGAGTACTGTACATTAGCTGATTTCTTAGAATAAACTGTGACAGCTCCCTGTGAGCTCATCGCGTGGGAGGGGGGATGCTGGGCTCCTTGCCTGCACTGTCAGAAGAACGAGGAGCTACAGAAGCACTGAATTTACCAAGAACACAGCAAAGACCTGGCAAACCTCTTGTTTAGTCTATTTGTTCTTCTTTCACAGAGAGTGTAGGGACATAAGTACTTGAAAGCCACAGAGGAACCAGCTATAAAGCAGAGGCGAGGATTTAAGAAAGAGAGAATTTGAGAAAGAAGGAGAGATGTGGTGGCAATAGGAGGGGAAGAGACAGTCTGTGTGGTCAGGACTGGTGAGGGGAGAGTTGGGGAAGGAGGCACATGAGATACCAGGAGGAAAGAATCCAAGAGTAGGCCAAGCAAGGGAAGTGAGGAGGGCAGAGAGGATGGAGAAAAGTTTGTACGAAGAGTCACTTAGGAGTGCTGAGGAAGGTACTGTGAAAACAAAATGCCCCTGGGATTGAGAGAGCAAAGAAACGTTACACTGAGGGAAGAGGCTGCCATCCATTTTGAGTTCTCAGTACACACCAGAGCCAGAGTTTGCATTTCTGGGTGCTCATCTGTGTAAGGGCCATTCCTGAAAAACAACCAAAGCCCTAAAGCAGGGGGGTGGAACAAGATACAAAAATCACTGTTTTTCAGCCATACAGGATTGTCCTTGTTTCCTCACCATGAATGCAGGCATGAGCAGCATTAGCACTCACAAGCTCACCCCTTTGCCCGTGGCAGTGCAGCACCTGGTGCAAAAGGGTCTCAGGACATGAGCAGGCTTCTGGAAATTTCTGCTGTACAAGTAAAGCTCCCGGGCACCTTGGGGAGCTTGATGCCAGCTGAACTTCCAAACTCCAACCCTCCGCTCCCCCGAGACAAAACCATGCCTACAAAATTGCTTTTGCAAACAAACTACAGAATACGAATGGAGAGAAGGAAGCGCTCACTGTCCCAGCGCAGACAGGGCTGGCACACGTGCACACCTGAGCGCACGCTGCTGCTACGCATGGGCTTTCACAAAAACTTGTCCAGAGTCAGAAAAGGCCCCATCCTGTCCCAACTCACCAGTGTCAAAATCCACTAAACAATCACGAACACAGCACAAGTTAGGGAAACCCAGGCCTGGTTATAAAAAAAAAATTCACTCTCGAGAAGTATCATTTTCAGAAGGGACTGTTTTGTTCTTCCCAGGAGAGCTTCACGCTCCAACACACAGGTACGCTCTGCCCATGTGAAGTAGATCTAAACTCTGTTTCAATTACTGTTGCAGAGTCCTAACCCTGCACAATATGGCACTAAAAAATACCATACAGTCTTTCAACTGCTAATTTGTTATGCTATTTATGCTTAAGTCAGGAGCCAGAAGTGATCAAACCATCAGTTTCGGAGACTTTTACCCACAGCTGAGGTGCAGCGAAGATGCTGGCTGAGACTCAGAAGACCTAAAGCCTATTTCCATTTCTGCCCCGACCTGTCAGCTATCCTGAGACAAACCACTGTGTGTCCGTGGGCTCTGGGTCCCTCTTCTCCCTTTTTTTGCCTCGCTGGTATCGAATGCAAGCTTCCTGGGCGTTGGCTGCTAGACAGTATGTGCCTGTAACATTAAATGCATCCCAGACTGCAAAATTCTGAATGGTTCTGTAATGGAAATAATAATGAGTACTTTAAGTTTCAAGCCTGATATTTCTAGGACAAATGTCACAGCTCATACGACCTAACATCCCAGGGCTAGCAAGCCTGGGAAGAAGAGCTGTGTATAGGAACTGCCTGCAGAGTAGCAGGCAACCTACCCTACAACTTCTGGTAACAAAAAAGGTAACATTTTTACCACAAAACCAAAATCAAAGGAAATTCTTGTTCCTCACCCATGAAAATTCAAGGCTGCTGGAAAACCTACTTGTTGGAAATTTGTGATTGTTACCATGGGTTCAGTGAAACCCTGTACTGTAATTCCTTATTTCACTGTGAACAGACTGTTACTCAGAAATAGGACAACTGTATTTTGTTCCTGTGTACGGTATCCATAAGGCCACAGTGCAAGCAGTGAAACTATTGGTATCATGCTTTATAAGCATGTGTGAGTTATTCAGCCCCCTGCAAACACTCACCCACCTTGTGGGCACAGTACAGGGATGAAGCTGTGTCCAGCCAAGCAGGTACTTGCGGATTTTTGTTTAAATGATATTTTGTGAGCCCAACTCAGCTGCTGACAACTCCTCACCACACAGGATGCCTGCACTCTTTTGCAGCAGCTCTGTTTTTTCCCTTTGAATCTGTGCTAATAGGAAAGTATCAGGTGGAAGAGTTTATTTTTCTAGTTACTGTTTTTCAAGATCCTGCCTGGCCTAGATCAATTCCAAGAACTGAGGCAGTCGAACAAAGAAACTTTCACAGGCTCAGCAGCGGCATGAACATCACTGCTCTGGCAACTTCCCACGCTATAGCAAGAATTTGCACAAACCAAAACAAGACCACACACAACAGAAGGGCTAAGCAATGCATGCAGGCAACTGCTAGCAACAGCACCTTCAGCACCTCTGCAGACACCAGAGGCAGTGGGCAGCCTCCAGCACCTGCCGTTACACTTCCCCAGAGTATGTGCTCGAGTAGGAAAAACCTCCCCACCGCTGTTTATCCAGGCAACTAACCAAACCGCAGTGCTCCCACGGCGGTGGCAGGGGAAGGCAGGAGATATGGTTGTTCACCCACTTCCCTCCCAAGAGGCCACACTCTCGGACAGGATTCACACACCACAGCCTGTTCTCTGCCTTACAATACTACAGGTTGCTGACTATGAAGCCTGAAACTTGAACAGCAGTAAATTCCTTTAGGGGACAGGATGGGGCAAAGCAGAGACTCAGAAGATTCCAGTGCTTCAGACCTTCTTCCTTCACAGCCCATGCCAAGAAAAAAATCAGTCGCTTCCATGAACCCTGCACAGGCACAGAAAAAAAATCTCAAAAAGTCATCTCATTACATGCAACTACCAGTGGCAGCTTAGAAACAGTGAATTTGACATCCCAGGTTACCCCAAACCCTTCTCATTCTCTCCTTTATGTGTCCTTTGACAGATGCCTATGCTGGCATTCACAGTGAGTTTGTTTTCTTTCCTGGATTAATGCACTGTGGAGTGGAACCAGGGGCCAGCGCTCATCAGAGCTCGACTGAGAAAGTAAAGCCCTCAGGCTGACCAAAATCAACCTGATGACCTGTGTCAAGTGAGAAGTCTAAGCCAATTTTAGGCACAGAGGGAAAGGAAGGGATTTTCTTTCTCCCCTGAATAAAGCAAGCCAAAAAAATTGAAAGAGAAAAACCTTTGGACTACTTGTCTTCGGCTGACTGCATCCATGGAAATAGCAATAGAAATGCCTACATCTGCTTTGTTCTGGTCACCTTAAGCTGTTTTCTGTATCTCATCAGATTCATCACAGCCATCAGACTCAGATAAATTTGGCACTGGGGCTATGGCTGTGACAGTCACAGCTGTGGAATAACAAGCTTTGAGTCAGCCAGAAGAAAGAAGTAAATGAGCCAGGGCATTTCCAGTGATCCAGTAATAGTTCGTGTTTCCAGAGATATCTCTGCCTGGGGACCCCACAGGCATTAATAAACCTTCACAAACCCCAGCTGAACCACAGTATCAGTACATCCTATACTACACAGGGGAAACCGAGGCACCAGAGAACAGTGCTTGGCCCCAACCATGCAGCAAGAAACAGAATCCAAATTACAAGATTATAAACTACAAACTCCTCCTCCCTATCCATAAACAAATGAAGAGCCTCATATGAGTAATTTCATTTAACTGACTGGAATTTACCCTACGGCATGCATCATCTTTATATGGCTCTAAAAGCATATTATCAAACATTTCGTGCATCAGTGCACAGCATCATGCTGTAATTACCCTCTCAAGGTATACCTTAACCAGGACCAGGACTATTTTGGGGGAGTCTGTGGTTAAGAAGTTCTTTGCACGCCAGAAGGCACTTTCCTTACTGAAGCGCAGAGCCCAGGGAGGACATGGCCACTGGAGCAGTCTGCCTGACTTAACAGCTGCTTCTGCTTCAATTCTGACAGGCAAGATAAAAAAAAATAAAAGGTGGTCCTAGCATAAATCTGGTCAACCTGAGTTACATCAGGGATATATCTGGCCGATGATGTGACATTGTATTTCAGACTGGCTTCCAGACACATGGCCCCAAAGAATGAAGAAAGCCTTTGTGCCTTCCTAAAAGAGTACATTTTGTAGGCTCTCTTGGTGCAGTGAGGGTTAATCCAGGCTAGCGAACAAGAGAGATGAAGATCAGCTCATCTTTTCCATTCAAGCAGAGCCTGCTACAAAAAATGCTGGTTTCTCGATGGATGCTCGGTGTCTCGGTGACTTCCAGGAACAGTGAGCTAAACTGAGCTGCTCTTCCCAGCACCAGCTGAGGGGGCAGCAGGGGATGGAACACAGCCCTGTTCTTGGAAGGCAGGAAAAAATAAGGTTCTGGCAGAGCTGTGCAAACTCTCCTCTCCCCCTCCTCCCCTCCCCAAAAGCCTCTTTCAGCATCTCTAATTCCTCACAGTACAGTTGGGTTGGATTTTCCTTTTATCAAACAAACGTTAAGAGCAATGCAAGAAAACTGCAGGCAATTCTCAAGCAGAGAGAGGTTCAGTTAATCAAATAAATGATAAGCTCATCTCCGTAAGCTCCCACATGCCTCATGATTTTGCTCAGTTTAGTGCATGACCTACTGTACTTCTTAACATTTTCCTGTTAGATAAACACAGAAAGCTATAGAACCATCCAGCTCATGGAAACTATTTTTGGATGCTTTATCTTCATGCAATATGAATTCCAAGGAATGATTGGATATTTGGACTTCTCTCAGCCTGGCGGACTGGGAAGGGAGCAGACAGTAACCTCATTGCTATTCTTCTGTGGAAACAAACATCTTTTAGAGATGACAAGTATCTGGCTTGTAGGTACAGTACTCTGAATGAGATTCAGGGAAATAGAGCAGTCACCAGCTGTGAGGAATGTGAGGATAGCCTCGAGGCACACAAAAAAGGAAAACAGGAATCAGACTGAGTTTGCTTCATGGTTCCCCACAAGCTGCCCTTGAAATACAAGGCAGTAACACTGAGCTGTGAATAGAGGGAGAAATCCTGCTGCAAAGCTTGTAGTCAGCAGTGCAGCTGGACGAGAATTTGCACCAATTTTTATACAGACTCAAGTCCAGCCCTGCAGAAAAATAAAAGAAAGCCTGTGACTTCTGTGTTGGTAGGCCTCAACTGAGCACCCAGCAAACTGGCTCCCTTGTCGGGCGTCTTGGCCAACGGGCCCTGGAATGAATGGGCCACACAGCAGCTCAGACTAACAACTGGTCACCCCAGGACATGGCCATGGCATGCTGCCACAGAGGCATTGCAGGAGAAGCTGTTCCCTGAGATATACAGTAGCTGTTCAGCAGATAAGACGTCTGTCTCCAACACAATCAGTCTCTCACCTATTACAAGTGTTCCATGCACTTAAAATGCTGTGGTTTTCTGTCTCTTGGGTGGTTTTTTTTCACCTGCTGGACAGAAGGAAAATGTAAATCTGCATGGTTACACAGGACTCTCAAGTTCCCTGCAATGCCAAGGCCATATGCACATGTTTAGAAGACAAGACCACTTCATCGTTATCCTTCATGGATTTCAGGGCTATAAAACAAAAAAAACCACCCAGGGAGTGGCACAAAAAGCAACGTAGAGTCAGCAGCAAACCAGGAGACCAGTTTACAGGTTGTTGAACATTTTCCACTTGCTGATTTCTAGGTTCTCAGACACCACCTAAGAGATTGAAGCACTCTGCTGTCCCTCCCAGACTTCTAAACTCCATCAGCATGACACACCATTTATCTCTGCTACCTTCAATTAGAAACAGGAAGCAAAGAGTTGGGCACTAGGCTCATTTTTAGCTGTGTGAAACTGTGATGACCCAGCTACTTGCCTATAAATCATTGTAGATGTGCAGATTTACGCTCTGTGAGAAATTGGTTCATTAGCTAGAATTAAACAGAAGCCCAAGCCACACCACTTAAATTTGAACAGTGCTCTTGAACACCCTGTTCAGTCCAGGAACTGGGATTTGCTTGGTGCCTTCCTATATTTAGCATACAGTAATGTAACTGAAGCAACAAAATTAGACCCGCAAATAGACTGGTTTCTCAGTACTTAATCAAGGACCTTTTCCTAGAACTGCAGAGGGCTGAAATTAAAAGAAAGGAATGTGTGGTAATCAGCCCCATGGAGGCAGGAGGAAACCACCATGAGTTTAAACTCCAAACACACATTCTGGACAGCTAAATGTACCCTTGTTTAAATTAAACGTGGCTTCACCGTGACCCAGACCAGGGATTGCATGAAACACTTCAGAGTCTGCAGCCCACGTACAAGGAATTACTGAGCAGATATGACTCTTATGATCTGTGACTCGCTGTATAATAAGAACGTCCTCAGACCCCCATCCTTAATGGATGAAGGAAACAACAGGTCTGAGGTACCTCTGCAATAATGCTAATCTGTTTCTGTCAGCAACTTCTGTGAACAGCAACAGGTATAGAAAAGAGTGACTGAAAGACAAATCCGGTGTACAAACTGCAAAATGCATAAAACAGGCAGCAACCACACTGCAGCAGCACTTAACAAAGCGAGGAAAGAAGGCAGGAGACTGCAGCACTGCACCCATTCAAATTCACTATTAATAGGTCTTACAAGATAAACTAGAAGACTCCATTTTCTGTCCTTTTCTTCTTAATCACCTAATTTTTATTGGGGGGCTAAATAGGAGAATTACATTTAAAAAAATCTATTTTTTGTCACGAGTTTTCATATTACTGTTAGGAAAATCTCCTCTTTGCATTCTAATGTAAAAAACTGCCAGAAGAATAAGACAAAGAAAATACTCTGTAAGCACAGACATTTAAGAAGTGTTGAAATGCTGCAGAAACTGTCAAAGCTTGCAGCTGATAGTGAATGAAAGGGATCTTCATTTTTATGCATTTCTACAGTATCAGCACCACAAGCCTCACAGTGCCAGTTAGGACACACAAAGACATTGATGCAGAGCTAAGTCAGAGGAAGGTCTTTTAAAATGTATTTCAGAGCTGTATTTTCTAGCTTTGGCAATACCCTTGAAGAGGTCAGTTGTACCTCCCCATCTCTTCTGCTCACACTGTCTGCAACTGTTCTGCAAACGGATGGAACAGCCTGTCATGCACAGAGTATGCTTCTTGAAACGTCCTCCAAACAGCTTTTGCCAAAGAAGTTTTAGGATTGAATTTACTTCCCACATGTAGAAGCTACTGACTTCTCTTGGCAAATTTTTCCTGCATAACATGGGATCTCTACTGGATCAAGACAGATGAGGTAGAAAGATTAAGAGTTCCCCTGCACGGGTTTCATATACTGCATTCCCACCCGCTGCTATTGTGGGAGGCAGAAGGTGAGGACAGAGCAGGGAAAGTGAGAAAGTAAGGAGAGATATGGGAGCCAGACAACAATTACACAAACTTAAAATCAGCCATTGTGCCTCTGATTCACCCTGAGGCAAGACAGAAGAGAAGGAAGGGCCCAGGTAGCTCGCCTCCCTGCCATCACCCTGCAGTGGAAAAGCAGAACTGGGCTCTAAAGCTGAATCTAAAAATCACTCACTCAAAGCTCCAGATACTAAGAACTGATTATGTAAAGCTGCATCAGGGAAAGCGTTTCTTGTGTGGAGCAGATCTTTTTCAATGCAGGTCTACAAAACACTGTAGCATAATTAAGCTTCCATAAATATTAATAATCCCATTTTTAATTCCACTTCTAGTTCCATTCCTTCCATTCATCTAATAATTAATAGTGCTTTCACATCATCATTAAAGATACCAGCTTGATAGCAGGAACAAAAGATTAGGCCGAGAATCTTATTCGTAATGAATGGTGATGAATAATATCGGGTACAAATTGCAAAGTGTGAGAGTGCAGAAACTTACTACCCTAACCTCTGAGTTAACGTAACAACACAAAAGCCTCTCTGATATTCACAGATACTAGCATTTCCTAGAAGAAAACCAAGAAGAAATCATTTACTCTTAAATTACAAAAAACTCACTGGAGACATAAGTATGTTTGAGAAATACATGTCAAATACAATTCAGGGAAACACACTCCAGTATTTTAAGAAAAGCCAAGTCACCTTCCTATCAAGGCAACATTAAGGAAATAGAAGTGGAATTACCATCTCTGCCACTGTGGTGAACACATTCAAGCAGAGGACAGCAGAGCTGTAATGGAGGGTAAATGAGCAGCTGTGACGCAAAGCTGAAAGGTGGGGGACTGTGCAGTCATATAGACAATAAATATCTTTTATCATACGATTCAAAACAGAATCAGCATGTGAACTAATTTGATGCTTCACACTTAGCCTTGCCATCTTTTTCTCCCCAAAGGCATGCTGTTCCTTGGAACAGGCTTTGCCTACTGCTGCTTGCTTTTGCAGCAAGGAGCTCAAAGGCACTGGCTGGCATGTGGCACTCAGGCATATCTTTCCTGTATATTTAAGAGCTTCCTTGAGCAACATCTCACACTTTTCTGCTCCAATTTTTTACACTGGAGCGGTCTGGGCTTTCACATCTCATCCAGGCCATAGTGGGCAAGCCCCTGTTAGTACCACAGTGGAGACACAGCCAGCACATAGAAAGACCCTCCTGTAGTTAATCTTATACATCCTTTTTTGGAGCAGGTGTAAAGGTGGAAAAATTCCCTCAGCTCACAGGCGTGCTCTCTACAGAGCATCCGAGCCCTGCAGCTCGGACAGCGTGATGGCAAGCACAAAAGCTCAACAGTGAGCATACCTCTTCTTCAGCAGGGAGGCTCAAAGCTGTACAGACTCCACGCTCCCTTCCTAGCCCATCAAAAGAGGAATTACTGTTTCAGCATCTGCATCATCATTCAGAACATTTGCAAAGGAAATTAATTCATAAGTAAGCAGGAGCTTAACTCACCAGTAGTCAGAATATCCAAGAATAACCAGCATGCTACCACCTCCCACTGACAGTTAATCCAAAATTGATATTGCTTTGGTGGCTTGATGGCTTTGAACCTCAGCCAGCTCACTTCCCTCTCAAACCAGCAGCACTTTGTGGCCTTTTTTGACCCAGAGCCTTTTTTTTTTTTTGATTCAGTGGCTCTGAACAACCTATTCCTAAAGAAGCTGAAGTCTCATTCTGTCCTGTAAGAGTCATGAGAGGCCTTAAATCCAGCAGGTACACAAAGGGATCATCTGCCCCAGGGCTTGTCCCTAAACCCACAGAGAAAGAAGGAGCTGGGGAAGAAGTCCTTCATTCTAAACTCCCCACGTGACTGTTTTGCTTGACTAACCCAGTTTCCCTTTTGGCATATTGAAACACCAGCCAAAATACAGTGTCATGGATTTCCCCAGTATTGAAAATTACCATCTGCAAACCCCCTATTCTTCTTAGCATCTCCACTGGGGCTCTTGCCTGCAAGTTATCTGAACGTGTACTTTCTAAAATGCTTATTACTAGTCAGTGTTTTATAATACTTTTTTCTTGAGGCCTAATAATTTGGAAATTAATTCATTATCCTTCTGTGATTCTAGCGTATTATTCTGCTGTCATCCAAACACAGATCAGAAATACTTATTAAATACTTCTAGTTATTTTCATCACCATTTACAATTGCACCATTTCCATTTCAAAGAGGCCTTACACAATTCTTTTTCTGTTTCAAGCAGAATGTTTAAATTCTTTATCGTCCTTGAAGATAGCAGCCAAGGATAATTTTACATTTTCCTTTTAATTTCCAGTTTTCTGCACTTCATTTCTAATTCATATTAACTGCGCCCCACTCTCCCTCCCCTTCCACACTGCTGTTACTTTTTTGTTCCTAATGCTGTCTTCACCACTGAACAATGATCAGCTTTTACGAAGATGTCTCCTTCCTGAGGGCAGAATCACAGTTCTTTGCCATATAATGCACTGTTCTTAAATAATACCTAATTCTAATATTTTTTCCTATAAAACACTCCCCAAGTTTAACTCAAAAAGTCTTTTCACTTTGGGTAAATTATATGTTACATTATTAGTCAGGAGTCTTCTTTTTATTTAGATTTATCTTTAACGAGGTCACAGTCATGCAGATACTACCAGCTTCCAACCCAGCTCTGAAATCCTTTGCTCCCAGATGTGCTGGGTCTGTTAAAACACTATTCAATGATTTCTTGAACGCCATGCAGCACATAAATCCTTCCACTCTGAGAGGCTGCACCTGCTGACTTGCACAACCATCACGCACTTATCTTCTCTGCATGCAGATTCTTGGAGTCCAGTTGCACAACAGCCACTGAGTCAATGTGACAGCAGGGACTAACATGCACCTCCACCCCCACCACCAGGTGAGAACATTTCTGCTCTCCTTGGCATGCAGAGCATCCTCCCGCTACTTTGACTGGATGCTGGGCTTAGAGTTAGACCTTAAAAAAGTGCTCCCAAAATGGGTGTGAAAGAAAGGGAAGAAAAATGTCATGGCTGGAAAATAGCAGAGAGCGACAACGTAAGAGCCTGAATTCTGCACAGTGCTGATCATGATGCAGGCTGGCAGCTGGGGATTGAGACCCCACTGCCCCTAGGGGACTCCAGCAAGGACAGAAGGAAAGGCAAGGGAAGAGATCATCAGTGAAAGGAGTAGAAATATCTTACTGGGTCTCTCTTTTGGGGCAGAACCCTCCTGTGTGGAACCCAGAGGAGAAAAGTAAGAATGGAAAAGGGTCAGATGAACAACTGCATTTACTGAAAAGCTTTTAACTTCTAGGACCACAGGTATTTCATGCCACCCAACAAGAAATTGTTGCTTTAAGCTTTCGATTAAGTCTTTGGTCAAACTGCTCCCTCCTGGCACCTTCACTGAACCATTCTGGGCAAAGCCAAAGAGAAAACCCTCTGAGTGGCCAGCCTCAACTGCACAAGATACCTCCAGCAGGCTGAAGTCAGGCGCATCAACCCTTCTGCCCAAGAAACTGGGCCTTTCACTATATCTCACCATGGGAACACTTCTGGCCCTAACTGAAAAAGATACTTGCCTACACCTCTTGCTAATATTCTTAGGTCAGAGCATGAAATGATTCTTCAAAATTCTTCTCTGAAGAACTGCATTTTCTCATCTTGGAGAAGGGTAGAAAGAGGTAGAAAAAAAAACCTGGGTTTGGAATCTCACTGCACAAATTAGTGGTTTGATCTAAAAGAAGTCCAGGTACTTGGTGTGTTCAGAACTAATGACAAAAATCAGGGTAGCTTTAAAATTGCCCCCCAAGATTGCCAAACGCTATCAATGCTATGATCCAGCCAAATCCTTACCCACATCTGACAGTGCCCAAGACTTCAAAGGGAAGTAAAAAACAAATAAACAACAAAAAAAAAATCTGTTATGTAGAACTAAGGAAGAAGTTCTTTTGAAGGCTTCTCTTGTGCTGGGACTTTGACTCTCCTGCTTTTGCCAGCCCCCTCTCTCCTGTCTTGTCATTTTTTGCACAAGAATTCCCAAAGACAGATCCTGAAGAATATAGCAAAGATCACAGAATCCACCCATTTGCTGAAAACTACCATGGAGAAGAGTCAGACTTAAATTTAAGACAGTTGTCAGCAGTTAAACAAAGGCTCTCAGCCTTCTCCCTACATGACCAGCCACTAGCTACAACCAGCACCAGAGCAATTCAGTTTGTCTGTCATAATGTAATTGAGGTTGGAAGGGATCTCTGGGTTTCATTTAGTCCATCAAGTTAGTTCAAAGCAGGGATAACCTCCAAGTTAGACCAGGTTGCTCAGGTCTTTGTCCATATGAGTTCTGATGCACTGGGTCCGCAATTAGTTAGGCTGCAAAAGAGGAGACATACACAAATAGACCAAATACTGGAATAAACTGCTGCATTTGTAAATGGGCTTTTCCCATTTGTAACGTGAAAGTATTGCTACAAACTAGGACAACTTTTTAACCAGAATTCTTGAAAGCCAAACTGGTGTTAACTCCTGGATATGGAGAGCAGCCAAGGGCTCCCTTATGACCTTCTAGCTTCCTTAAGTGGTTTCCAAATGGTACACTACACTTACAGGCAATCCAGGCAATAATATAGCATCAAATAGAATTGAAAGTTTATCTTTTCAATGATAGATACATTTGAGTTACAGGAACAGCACAAAGTCACTAAAGAATTATCTAAGATTAACATACTACACAATCACACTGCTTTTAAAACCTCTTCAGCTCCATCCTATACTATACAAATGGAGAACTGTTCTAAACTGAGTAAATCTACTACCATCCTGGTACGTCTGGTTGTCAATAGTTTTTTACTAAAGAACTGAGTGGAGAAATAAACCCATATTTAGTGACACTGCAGTCTGACTCTAAACAATCAAAACCATGACTCTAAACAATCCAAACCATGAATGCCAAGAGGTAAGACTTTCCTTTGGGATTTTAATTCCCTGCACTAAGTACAGGGTTAAGTACAGCAGAAGATAAAGCATCCAGTCCTCTCTACACGTAGTTCACTCAGGTATGTTCTGTGGATGCTGTACGCATTCACTCACATGCAAAGTACACCCTACAGTATGTATGCCCTGCAGTCATCCATTAGCTTCCTACCAGTGCTTCAGTTCAAATCTTCAACTTCTTTGGGGATGTCATTTAGTCTCACAAGTTATTAGAACATCACTGTTCTCTGGCTTGGTTGCCTACATTATCAAAGGTAACCTTAAAAGGACTAAAAAAGAAAACAGGGAAGAATATTGCACTACTCTACCTTTGGAAACAAGGATCTACCAAGCATAATGCCTCACGAATAGCTTTATGAAGAGTAAATAAGGTTTACTTTACCACAAAACACCTGAGATGTTCACTCTGTGGTATCTTGAAGCTGCAGGTGTTCTTTTGAGGAGCCTACTTTGCAATGCATGGTTCTTCGCTCAAACTGTCCTTGAGACTATGCAGCAGAGGCTGTTAAGAGGTCAGAGATGTGATAGGGATTATCTGGAAAGATCTGGTCTTGCCCTGGGACAAGAGAGATGGACTCTCCTGCCTTATTTTCTGTAATTCTTTCTAAATGTAATTGCTTGTCTGTATTTTATGATGATATTTAAGTTGCCTTCACTGTAATCTTTAAATTGGTTGAACACAGGCAAACTCAAAAAGCTGTTATGACCTTTTGTTGTGGTTTCAGGTCAGCCCAGCCGGTAACAAAGCACCACGAAGCCGCTCACTCACCCCCCACCCCCTCGCCTGGCCACGTTGGGATGAGGAGAAAATACAAAGGCAGGCTCGTGGGTCGAGACAAGGACTGGGAGGGATCACTCCCCACTTATGGTCACGGGCAAAAGACAGGCTCAACTTGGGAAAAAAAACAAAATCAATTTAATTTACTACAAATCAAAACAGAAACAAAACACAAGGGTATTAGGAAGGGAAACTAAACATCAGAACAACCTCCCCCCACCCCTCCCACCTTCCCGGCTCAGCTCCACTCCCAATGATTTCTGCCTCCTCCCCCTGGCGGCGCAGGGGAATAGGGGATGGGGGTTGAGTCAGCTCGCCACACATCATCGTTGCCGCTTCTTTCCTCAGGGGGAAGATTCCTCTCTCGTTCCCTGCTCCAACGTG
>VYZV01021216.1:51390-109132 GCA_013401275.1 Pandion haliaetus
CCAACCCCCACACTACCGGTTCCCCTTCTTAAATATGTTTTCCCAGAGGCGTTACCGCCGTCACTCCCCGCCTAGAGGCGCGTCCGACATTTTGGCGCGCGGGTCCGACATTTGGGGGCAGCGAATTCTTCCAGCAACTTCTTAAAGGGGCCGCCTCTGCAGCCCCCCTCCCCTGCCACCGAGGAAAACCGCACCACACAAACCCATAACACCTTTGCATTAGAGCATTAGTGCCTATCCACTGTTTTTGTTTCAGTTCTGGAGTCCCCTCACCTGTATAGACCTAATAAAGCTGTTAAAGAACAAAACAGCCCTAGAAAATCAGGAAAAGACAATGTGGCTTGATGTATTTTGCACATTTTTTCATTCACCACTGTTCTTTTCCGCTTACAGATTATACTTCACCCAAACCGGCACTGCTTTGATACTTCGGCAATTCATTTAATTCATTACTAACACAATGCAGTTTACAAGGGATGCATTTCTGGCACTCAGTGGTTAGTGTCTCCCAGCAATGGACTGGCCTCCGAAGTTAATCTTATCTCAAGGGCTCTGTGTAAAACCCACAGAGAAACATCTCTCAGCTGGATGCACCTGTTGCAGGGAAAGAAGTACTCTCCCAAAGTGGAGAGGTAAGGAGATCATCTCAATACGTTTATGAACACATATGCCAGTGGTTCCTAAGCTGTGGTACTGGAATCACTGAAGGAGGAACCACCCCAGGTCACAGGGTAAACATCTCCATGAGCATAGTTAAAGCTGATGGAGACGAGGTTTGGTAAATGAAAGAGTGCAGTGTGGGTCTTGACTCAGGACAGGGAGGGTGGATCTCTCAGGGAAGGAATATGGTAGCTTAAGGATTAGAAAAGTATATGACAGGAGGGTGCAAACAGGAAACTAGAGGCACACCTTCCTATATGCATGAAACAGCACATTTCCAGCGGCCACTGTCTCATGACATGATCTGCCCTTGACTCCAGTACTGGTAATGATGGCTGTTGCTAATACCTATGGTTGCTATTGCTGCTGCCTGTGCATTAAAGGAACACAAATCTGGGAACCCCTGGCACAGGTTACAACCACAGGCTGAATTCCTCTTTGATACCACTTAAGCCAATATGAGTTCTGAGAAACTGTTGCCACATGTTCTCTCCATGACGCACTGCTTAACAAGCAGCTCTTATTTTGTGCTAGCTTCAGTTTCAGAGTGATTTCAGTGTATGGTCCCATATTCAATGCTTTGCATCAGAGTGACCTGGAGCTGGGTAACTGTGGCAATACTAGTGTCTATGAAGACAGCTATATGCTCTTCTAGCTACATACGAACAGAAACAATAGTACTCAGGGCTGTTGCTATCTATTGGAAACATTCACCTATGCAACAAAAACACCACGAGGAATGCTTATGTCATTTGGGTCTCATTTAACCTCTCTTATCTGAGACAAGACAAGTCTGTCCCAAAGCCTTAGAAAAACCAACACCTCTCATCTCTGAGACTCTGATGACAGCCTGGATTTAGCAAGCAGCCACCACTTAGGTCAGGTTAGTTGGCTGACACATTACCTGTGATATGTCCTTACTTGCAGTGCCATCACTCCATAAGACGTGAAGGGCTGTTTTTGCCACCGGTCAGATTCTCCACAAAATCACAAGGCATCTTCCCTTTCCCCTCACCTTCCACAACTTAGTTATAGACTACCGAGGTCTCCACGAATGAAACACTACTAACAGTGATCAGGGAATTCTGTGCTGTTGCCCAGAGTAAAAAGCTGTCTTTGTGGGTAAGTTTTTCTAGATCAGCACCTGACCCTTCATCCAGGAGAAAGGCAATCAGTTTCAATGCTTTGTTAGGTTCCCTTCTGTGCAGAGAAAACTCAGAGGAGGTGGTGGTGTGAGAATGCTTGCCATAATGGGAAACCTCTTTGAGGAAACCAAAGAGCTTTTGTCCTTCTTTCTGGAGCCTGTCTTGTTCTCTTCTGACTAACTGGGTCTGATAAACTTTGAGATGTGCTGCACAGCCTCCTACTTACCACAGCTTTCAGGAAGAAGTCAGGGAAGAAAAAGCCATTTACGAGAAAAGATGGATTTTGTGGGAGCTTACTGAGCCACAGCACATAGCCTTTAGGGTATGTGACTACTTCTGCTCTTGCTGTACTTTTAGCTTTCAGCCATGACAGCTACAATCCTTTTTTTCATTTAAAATTACTCAATGTTAACTGAAATAAGTTTTAACTTGAAATGCTAACTGACTTCCAAGAGCAGGAAGATTGTTCAAGCAGCATTCACTAGCCAATCCTGAGAAGTCAGGCTAAAGCCAAAAGGCCCATTTCTTCAGCATGTCACACATCGATCCATTCTGTTCACATGGAGCTCTGCAGTCTTGAGAGCTGCAGCTACTTCTAAAAATTCTTCTCATGAACAAAAGTTCATGACATATTTACATCACTGTTTACCACATACCCACGGGTATTACAGCTTAAATTTATAAACTCCATCCTCAAATGAACATTATGCTTTTATTTTTTACCTATACATACACGCACAGAATTTGTTAAAAATTAAGAGCTTTTTGAGAAACTGGGAAACATTTATTAAATGTAAATCAATTATTTTTTTCAGCCAAAAAAATCCCAGTCAATCACATGTAAGTGCTCTTAAATTTTTGTTTAAAAACAAGTAGCCTTCAGTCAGATTGGCTTTTACCACTTGTTGCTAACTCCTGGCTCCTCAGCCAACCGAACACAACCAACAATGCTGTTCAACTGATAATATGATATAGAACCGGTATCTTGTGGGGTTTGTGATGCCTTGCTGCTGCCTTGAACTCTCCTGTGCACAGAAACAGTGTTTTGGAAGGAATGTCTGTGTTTTATCCACATCTCTACTTCACTGTCATATTGACAGGAAAAATACTCTGAGGGAAGCATGTTCACTAAACCCATTATAAAAAAAAAAACAGACACAGAACAAAGCAAGAGACAACAGCCAAAGACAATACCTCTGGCACACAGCGTAACGGGACAGAAGAGCCTTGGGCATCCCCCTCCTCTTTCCTTGCATGCCATTCACTTATTTTTAAGTCACTCCTAGGAGTCCCCTTCCAGCAAGCCCCAACTCAGAGGGCAGAATGTAGGGCAGGAGCTGGGTACCCACCATACATCACATTAGAAATAGTCTCAGCAATTTCCACCTGCCAGAGCTCTCCCCAAATGCTGTGTTTCATTTGGTTAGTACCCCAAGATATCTTAGGCCTGCTGGGCCCATCAGAATACAACAGGCAAAAAAAGAGCGTCATTCTCTCTCCCCCAGCACTGCAGATTTTACACTGTTACCACAGGGCACAAAGCAGGACACTGATCGTGTAATGACCTTAAAGCAGGGGAGTGACTTACCTTGACTGAAATTCACAGCTGATAGAGGATTCTGCCCAGACTTGTGCACCACTTTGGCTACATTCACACCATTGAAACTGGTTTAAAAAAAGCAAAAAATAGGTAATCTCACTCTTTGGGAATATCTTCTTCCAGGAAAAACTGATTCACTGAACAACACATCAGACTTCTTTTTCCTTTTTTTTTTTTTTTTTTTTAAACTAATTCAGCACAAGACTAGTATAGGCCCTTGCTGCCTACAGAGACACAGCTAAATGCAGATATCTAACTGAAATTCTTAGAACAGGAGCTTCTTTGAGCATCAACGGTGACAGAAAGATACATTCCACCTGAATATGACTTACACTCATTTGTCAGTGCCCAGATTGCTCTGCTGGAGGATCCAGCATTTCTTAGGTTTGTAGGCTCACATTCTATGACTCTACCAAGTTTATTCTGCTGTCCCTTCAAGGATCGGAGGCAAAGGGCTTGATCTACCTGGCCTGTTAGTCAAAAAAATCTTTTTATTCCTCTTTCCGCTCCTTTCTCCATGGCAGCTGAGCCCATTTTCAGCAGCTCCTTGTTCACTGCCTGCTTCTGCATTTTCTAGAGCTCATAAATCCCCCTGGACTGGGAGGCAGGTGGGGACTTAAACTGCAATTTGCTGTATGATATGGACAACGGCTACTGCCCCATTTTGAAATCCAGCACACTCTTTTCTTCCTCAAAGAAGTGGAAAGAATGAAACACTTGTTCCTGGGTGAGGCAGCAGCTCCTAACCTTGCAGGAACTCAGTGGGAACCAGGAACTGTTGCAAGCCTAAAGGTGAGAACCTGCTGATGTACTATGAAAAAGGAGTTTCAATGCTTCTGGAACCATAACCCCAACTTTCCCTTTCCCTTCATTCTGTCCTTGCTGTGCCTGATGAAATCCTAAGAGGATAAACTGTACTTGGCAGTGTGAAGACTGGACTCCTCCTGCTCAGAGCTGTGGTCCCCGCTCACTGGCACACTGAGACAAGCGTCCAGTTCTCTGGCAGGTACAGTCAGTGCCACCACAAAGGCCTTTGTGCATGACACAGCTTCCTGAGTCAGCAGAGGGTCTCTGCTGTCTACTGTTGTGGAGACTGATCAACCTCAGAAAATACAGGAGAAGTTTTCCCCATTTTTATGACAGTTCAGTGAGCCTCGCTGTGCAGTACTGCTCAGGTGCTTTGCCTTTTCTTGTTTCCCTGTTCAATCCACACCCTGTAAACATGACTCCAATGCTCAAACAGAGCCACAATTTATCTACAGGTGCCTCTAGAGAGAAAATAACAGGGAGAGCAGGTGCTGGTACATACGGAAGCAGAAAGGCAGGAAGGGCTCAGGCCACAGTTGGATCATTTGGTGGGGAAGAGTTTCACTAGTGTCCTTCAGGCATGAAACCCACTGAATATATAGCAGCCTATAGCACGAAGAGGCACTTTCTTGGGAAACAAATGTGATGTAAAGTCCTCCTGGTTTTACATCTCAGTGCATCCTTCAAGTAACAAAATTCAAACACCACCAAACCGTATGAGGACTACATACATTTTTGTGAGTGATACTAAGTCCCAGCACTGCTCACTTACAGAGCACAAGATTGAGCCTGCCCATGTTTATGGGGCCACGGTATTTAATCTGAACTAAGACAGGAAATAAACAGCTCAGAGGTCCTCACTTTAACACAGATGTCTGAGATACTACTTGAAACCTGGGACTACCCTTCCAAACAAAACATGCTCATCTGTTAAAACCCAGCAACACTGTTCAAATAAAGGAAATGTCCGATTATATTGTCATTCCACTGCTACACAAGTGAAATTGGTAAGTTTGTCATACAATCCTGGTAAGCGTTTACTTTCCCCTACAGATACTTTTTCCTTTCCGAAAGCTTTCAGCACAGGCCATTTTCATGCTCCACAATAAACTGGATCACTGTGTACCTTGTACAATTTTTGTTATATAAAAGCTGTAGTGAGCATATTATTAATTTACATGCTATCCTTTCTCTTCTATATCTCTTATTAGATCAAAGAATAAAGAGTTGATCTCAGCTATCAAATAAACATAAATGCTTGCTACAAGTCTGAACCAAGCTGATGTACAGATATTACATAGATAAGCAGAGCTCTGAGTGATCTAAGCTGCAATAACCATCTTAGTTAAGTGTAATGCATAATGTGCTGTTCAAACCACAAATTAGCAGCAATATGGAATCAATTCAAGTAAAAAAAAAAATCAGAACTTTGCCTTATAGAATGGCCTTTTTAATCAAATCAAATGTTTTAAATTCTGTGAAAAATAATTTTCTCCCCCAGCATTTTTAAGGACCATGGTTATTTTTCCATTTCTTGTGCAGAACTACATAAAATCTTTCCTTTTTTACATTTTAATTTTCAAAGGCTATCAGGGTTGGTCTGACTCTCCTTTCTGAAGAAAGGAGTGAGAACTATATTTAAGCCTCATCTTTCAGGCACACAAGTAAGGCTGGATTTGTTTCCCTTTAATACACATGGAACAGTGAAATAAAACAAACATGACCTTGTGTCGATACAGTTATCTTGAGAAGCCAATGCTTTCACCTACGGTTAGTTCAACAGAGGGAGGAACACTAGGAAAGTGAATATATTCACTTTTCAGAGAATTCTACAATTAACTGCAACACTGAAAGTGAATATTAAGCACCATTCCCCACTTTTTCCTTCCTTGCTTGCATGGGAACAAACAGTGCTAGCATTCAACACAAAGTTAAGACAGCACCATTTTGACAGCACACTGTTGCAGCCTCATCACCACCATCATGCTGACCAGAACTGATCAATTTACTTTGTCGTCACGTCACAGTGCCTCCCTACTAGTCTGTTGGTGAGGAAAGGAGGTCAAACAGATGAAAAATTAATTCATGCCTACTTTGAGACACCTTACTCTGCCAGAGAGATGTAAAGAAGCAATACTGCAAACCAGACCCGTGCCCAAGCTGCTCCATGTGCCCTCTAGAGGAGACACACTCCTGACTTACACCTAACACCTGCCTGGTTTTGAGTAACACCTGCATGAAGGGCAAGAATTTAGCAGCCCTCACTGGCCATGTAAAAAGGCCATTTGTCAGAGGTACCCCCTAGTTACCAATCCAATCACTTAAATACTTCACAGAGGTCTTCTGTCCCCAACATGGACCAAGCTCAGCACAGAGCAGCAGCAGAACCCAACAGACACAGGCTCAAGAACCAGAATATTTTCAAATAATCTAGTTATGGCTTTTGTTGTCACTTCAAAGAGAATGCAAAAATTCCCAAACTATTTGATGTTCCTCAGCCTATGACACAATAGGAGCCGTTGTCATGACTCCTGCCCTGGGATTCGCAGAGCAAAACAGGGTGTTGAAATTTTCCCTGTCCCTCCCGAGTCATTGTCATGACACCTGTGTGCGGCAACGGACTATCTAAAAGATCACCTCCCCCAAGCCCACCGAGTGGGACGGGACAAACCTGCTCATTGTTTTTGTTGTCACTTCAAAGAGAATGAAAAAAATCCCAAACTATTTTATGCTCCTCAATCTATGACACAATATGTTACATCATAAATACAGCTCTTGGGATATCCTTCTGCTAAAGTCACTGAAAAGCCCATGAGCTTGATGTGAGCTGTCAACTTCAAATATTCAAATAAGATGCCTGCTAGCAGAGACAGGAATTTGGAGACAAGCACCCACATGAGTTGTTATGATCAGAGCAAGTGATCCTCTGAACCCTCTTTGCAGAGATTTTATCAGAGCTGGGCAGGCAGCAGGCAGGTCATGAGTGACTTGGCATGAGTCACACTATCATTAACCCCTCCCAGCAGTATTAGGATTTAAGGCGGAAAATTACAGGTGTGTTGTAGACCAAGGTTGTGTAACACGTCAGTCTGCACGGTTGCATTTCAGATACTTCCAACAGGTGTCAATGTGAATGGCTCAAGCATGATGAAGGTGTAAGCACTTCAGAAAAGTGGTTAAAACAAGAAGCACTACACTTTCATAGTAACAGCTTAGAAGAAAAGCACCTCACACAAATATCACTGTGATATGTCATGATATTTGCAGCTAAACTTAACTTTTACTAGATCATGTCCTGTCTCTATATGATATCCCTTACCCTGACCCAGTGAAATGAAAGGCAAATGCCTCATCACCTGCAGGGACTCTTTAGCATTGCTCCTCCTGATCAACAGCAGCACAGAGGAGTCAGACTGAAAAACACAACACTGAGGCTAGTGTAGTTCCTGGTTCGTATAGGTTTTTCTGAGAGCATTACATCACATTAGTCGCTTCCTCAAGTGGATTTCCCCTCCAGAGTCTGGCACTACTGCCTTGAACTGAGACTTCAGCATCACACAAACATCCTTTTGTCCCGCTCCCTGACCGTTCAGCCACCTTTAAATCTAACCTTTGGGCAACAGACAGCACAGAATGCAGACTCCCTTGCACTCAGATGTTAAAAAGAAGTGTCATTATCCATAATCCTAAATAGAGAAGTGGATATTAAAAACTGCATCTACTTCAGTAGTTGGACCATACTTATCAGGTAGGCACCGAGCTCTGCATTACAAAGACTGCAGAAGCCCATGCCTAGCCAGGGAAAGGGAAAGGGAAAGGGAAAAAGATGGGGGTAATTCCCACTGCCTGCAGCCTTCTTCCTCATCTTGTTAATCCATCTTCTAATGCCATCTGCTCCTTCTTTTGATCTGCTGCATCCTCACAATGAGACTGTAAGCAGTGATTGAACTGAACACGAGAGGCCCTCTGCATCCAAAATGACCAAGATTTGCCCCCTCAGATATTTCTAGACAAAGTGGTACAAAATATGATGCCGTGGCACTGATTATAGCTGACATATTTCAAGAACAGGCTCACATCACTTGAATCTGAACCAAATCACAGGGATGTGCCGAGTTCCATCCTGCCACGTTCCTCATCTGCTGTACGGAAGGGTATTTATAAATCCCCTGTAGCTGGCTTGTCTTTCAGAGAAGGCGGCAAGGTCCAGCCCACTGGGTGTTGGAATTCTGCAAAGCAGAAGCAGCACCGGGCTCCTAAGGTCTTACAGGTGATGGCAGAGTTCGTATTAGTTCTTAACCTTTTCTTTCATGGCAGCAAGAAACCTCAGTGGGAGAGAACAGACTACACCAGCACAAAGAACGACCCCAGCTACCAAGCTAATTGTGGAGACAGGAACAGCTGGTAGGAGGATAGGACAGGAGATGGGGTGTCCTTTATATCAGAGTTGCACCAATGTCCTAAGTGAGCCACAAGAGGGGAATGTAACTTCTAGGATAAAGACCTTTCATTATTCAGTGCAGGGATTTTATCCTTTTAATGGAAAAAATCTTGACAATCATGAATAGGAGCATTCCGATTACAGGGAAATTGCACAAGATGTATTGAAAAACCCAGTCACAACACACTCCAAACTCAACCAGTTTCTTCAGTCTGAATTTATGAACACACTCTTTGGGATTCATGTACTCCACCCTTCATTACTTATTGTCAGACTGAAGCTAATGCAACAAGAGCTGAGCAGGTTCAAGAAGAATCTCTTTGCAATGACCCTCTCCACCAGCAGAAGTAAGTGGAAAGACTGAAACTCAGATTGAGGGAGGTGCTGAGCGTGTCATTCTGACAGGATAAGCAGGGCTGCATTTCTGTGTGGAAAAAGGACACCCTGATTAGAAAAAAACGCGTTGTAATTTCTTTCAACCCAGCTACCTCTGCTAACTAGCAAATACCATTCAACTTTCTTTTCTTATTGGAGAATTCTGCTTGGGTTGCTCCGTGGATGTCTGCTTTTCCATCCAATTGAGAGTGGGGTTTCACACACACTGTTTGCTTTTACAAGCTCTCAAAGCTGTAGGGCAGCCCTTGTGGTTGTGTACACCAGGCTAAACATGAGCTTATGGCTTACTCATACAGGCAGCAGACAGGAAGGAGATGTGGCAGTGACACAAGGTAAAAAGACATAGCAAACATTTTCTAAACATTTCCATTATCCTGAAGGCACTGCCATTCTCGAATGTCCATAGCTGAGACAGATTCTCGATACAATTTACAGGCATACAGAAACTCTTGAGGACCCACTGTCCTAAGCTCAAACATCTTAATGAAAGTTTCAAAACTGAGCATGCCCTCAGGGCAAAACTCGCAAGTTTACAACTACTCATTTTTCAGAATTCTTTCAGTCCTCTTTTACATCCACTGCAATTATATCCACTGCACTGGTTTGGAATAAGCAGTAAGAAAAAGGGGAGGCAAATGAGATTTGAGACCTTTGTTTCTATTACTGCTGTTTTGCTGGAACTAACACAATAAAAAATAGCGGCTCAATGTGCAAAAGTTTCTTACATTAACTACTAAGAGTTACAAAGAAAAGGAATTAAGACAGTACAACACTTACCAAGCACCTTATTTGGTTTCATTTAAGCTGTGAGGGAAAGAAGAGAAAGAATGGAGTGGCAGAGGAAGAAAGGAAAACAGATGGAAGGAAATACAGAAGTTTGTTTTGACTATCCCCTATACAGACTATCCTCTATATTAAATTGACAGAAGGTACAAAAGAATTTTTGGAAGTTCTCAGAAGGAGATAGATTTATCTTAGTAACGGTTTCTTGAGGCTTTCAGCTTCTCAGTGAGCAGCATTTGTTATATTCACCTCTTCTGTTTGCCAAGAGAGAAGATTGTGAGCTACTCAGCATATAGGTAGGCTTCTTCCAAATGCCTCTGTGTTGCTCAGGCAAACATCTTAAGACAGCTTGGAACAGAGATATTCTTGTCATATCTGAACAGGCATTGTTTGGACAACTGAGGACAAAACTTCTGTCTCTACAGAATAATAAGTCTCTAATTCTATTTTTCAGATATTGCAGAAAAAGAAAAGTGAAAGAAAATCCCTTTTTCCTGCAGACTACAGATCTACATCTTGTACAATCCAACCACAGCTTTTAACTTCTGGAAACCAGACAGAAATTCAGACTTATCACAATGGTATCTGGAATATTTAAAACCCCAAATATTCAGAAGAGTGAGGTAATGTTGTGGGAATTATTCCATTAACAAATTCAGATCATTTAAATTTTATAACCTCCAGCTGATGAAACAGTCTTAGCTTATTGTGCCAGTCTGCTAGTAACTTTTTCTGACCATCAATTTTTTTCTGTAATACTGGAAGACACTGCTGGGAAGAGTTAGGGTAAGATTGCACTCATTTCTAGACAGGGTATGTTAGAATACAGTTTTGAACAACATTTTGTCTTAATTTATAGTAGGTAAGATCAGGATTCAATCCTGTCTTTCTTGACCTGTCAGGTTAAATGTGGAAAAACATCCCTCAAAGTCAATAGCAACTGCAGGTCATGCATCCCTGAGGCCTAGCTTTAATCACACCATTTCTGTGTACAAAAAGAAGAGTATGAAATCAAGGTACCAAATCAGCATGTGCACAGGACAGTTAACCTCCCCCTAAGTAGGCCAAAAGGTCCAAAGACACTGAAAAGGAGTAAGCTAAGAGCTCAAGCCTCTGCGTAAGGACTATAGGCGTCAAGCTGGGCTGCAGAGGAGGATTAGGCTTGTTGTCCTTGGCAGCCATTAGATCACATTGGTGTCAGTCCCTCATGATTTCCCCTCTGCCTACCAGAATTCCTTGCTGGTCCCATGATCACCTCAAAATGCAAGGATGGAATGCCTTAATGAGCTGGAGGCAAGAGAAGCTGGCCACTTCTGAAAAACCTGTGACTTCTCACATCATCGGGTAAGAGCCTCCTCTGGGAAATGCAATTTTTATATTCACTTTATCCCTCCAATGCATTGACTCCACTGATGAATGGCAATTTTCCAATGCTCTGCTTAGTTTTACTGACAAGTCTGGATCATGCTGGGGGCCAAATAAGTAAAGCCTATTAGGAGAAAAAAGCTGTACAGAAAATCAAACTCAGCAGAGCTACACCATGGATATTGTGGCAAAATTCAAAGCAGCAGCAGATTTTTTTCTTCAGATGGGCAATAATGCTCCTCCGGCTTTCTCCCATGTATCTCTGATGCTCTCTGGGTCTGCAGCCAGAAGGAATGGGAAGTAAAGTCTCTCTTTGCCCTGAATGCTCATGTCTGATTAGGAGCTGAAAAAAGATACTTGCTCTGCCTGTCCTACTATCCCTTCTGTCATTCCTCATGTTTTTGTCCAGATGCATCTTCTATTTATTGCTTGCTTCTTCCATTCTTCACCCCAATTCCAAAGAACTGCCACTTCCAGGAATACCTTTCTGTGAACCACCATCAAGGTCTGAAGTTCTTGTTTTAGCTGGCTGTTTTTTTGATTATCTATTCACATTTTCCTCTAATTTTCTAGCCTGAAAAGTTCAGCTCGTCCTATAGGTGAGCGTTCCTCAGTTCTGACCCAGGATAATAACACTGTAATTTTCAAAACGCTTTCAAGAAATCACTTCATTTTCTCTTAATCCAAAAATTACCAACACAATTTCAAGCTTGTTGCAAACCAACAAGCTGGTTTGCAAACAGATCCTAGCACCTCTTCTGACAAAGGCAGCACTGCTAAAGTTTGCTAACCTTGCTTCTACAATTTCATGCCAAAAGGCTCTCTTGGGAAGTCTCCAGCAAAGTTGGAGGCATTCTCAAAATATGTCCTAAAACATATCCTAATCTTTTATGAACAAGAAATTAGGGGCTGTTATGGGTTTGTGTGGCGCGGTTTTCCTTGGTGGCAGGGGAGGGGGGCTGCAGAGGCGGCCCCTTTAAGAAGTTGCTGGAAGAATTCGCTGCCCCAAAATGTCGGACCCGCGCGCCAAAACGTCGGACCCGCCTCTAGGCGGGGAGTGACGGTGGTAACGCCTCTGGGAAACATATTTAAGAAGGGGAACCGGTAGTGTGGGGGTTGGGAAACCTGAGAGGAACATCGCTGCCAATACTGGAGTCATGGAAGTGGAGGGGGAGGAGGAGGCGCCTGAGGAGGCTGATGGCCCTGCAGCCCAGGGGGGTGAACGGTGGAGCGGAGGCTCCCGAAGATGGCCGTAACCCCATGGTAAAAACCGCGCTGAAGCAGTGTGAGACGGGAGAGCAGCCCGCGGAAAGGACCCGCGCCAGGGGAGTTCGGGAAGAACTGAAGCCCGCGGAAAGGATCCGCACCAGGGAAGTTTGTGAGGAACTGCAGCCCGCGGAAAGGAACCACGTTGGAGCAGGGAACGAGAGAGGAATCTTCCCCCTGAGGAAAGAAGCGGCAACGACGATGTGTGGCGAGCTGACTCAACCCCCATCCCCGATTCCCCTGCGCCGCCGGGGGGAGGAGGTAGAAAGCATCGGGAGTGAACTGAGCCGGGAAGGCGGGAGGGGTGGGGGGAGGTTGTTCTGATGTTTGGTTTCCCTTCCTAATACCCTTGTGTTTTGTTTCTGTTTTGATTTGTAGTAAATTAAATTGATTTTGTTTTTTTTCCCAAGTTGAGCCTGTCTTTTGCCCGTGACCATAAGTGGGGAGTGATCCCTCCCAGTCCTTGTCTCAACCCACGAGCCTGCCTTTGTATTTTCTCCTCATCCCAACGTGGCCAGGCGAGGGGGTGGGGGGTGAGTGAGCGGCTTCGTGGTGCTTTGTTACCGACTGGGCTGACCTGAAACCACGACAGGGGCACAGAGACAAAACTACCGTACTACAGCCGCGATGTAGATCTGTGCCAGAATGGAGCAGAAAAACGCAGCAACTGGGAAGTGGAGAGGGAAGATTTAGCACAGAGTCCTAGTGTGCAAGTTTTGGTTCTAAAAGATGCTCTGAAAAGGCTCTAAACTTAGTCAGCTTGGTGAAGTCTCTGTTCTTAAACACTAGATACAGCCAAAGCTGGATATCTGCACAGGTCAGCTGTCCTGAAGCTTCCCATCTGCTGACTCGTAACTTGGCTATCAATTCCTAATTACGGCTGTTGACTGCTGCTTCCACCTTCCACTGCAACTTGCCCTCCCACCTAGACTATTGTGTCAGGCTGTCTATAGCATCAACATGCATAAAACAAAATGAGACTTTCAGAGATTTAATTTACTCTCCCTTTCCTACTGCAGGCTCCTCAAGCTTCTTTACAAAGCTCCTTTGGTTTCCATTTCTCCCTTTGAGAGACTGCTCCACAATCTCACTCCACTAGTGGTTGAAAATCTAATTTTCAGGCTAAGTTTATTAATAGCAAATTTGTACCAATTTGTCCTTGTGCCAGCATTGATCTTTATAATAAAGACCTTTTCTTCCCCTCTAGTGTTTACTTAGCAATGAAGTGTCTACAGAAAGACATCACATTCCTCTCCCAGTCTTTGTTTTGCTAGGCAAAACAAACTCATCTCTTCTAGTTTTCTCTCATCTGCTAAGCTTTCTGTCCCTTACTCATCCTCCTAGCCATGTTCTGCACCTGCTCCTGTGTGAGTACACTTTTCTGACAGAACCGTACACAGTGTTCTTGGCACACTCTTGCATCTTGGTTTTAAACCTCCCTATTTGTAGCAGGACTGTCTCCTTGAAACTATCCTACAACCGTACCAGCCGTGACACTTCTCCACCATATGTTCCTATTGCTATCAAAGTTCCTCTGCTGCCTCCAGCAGCCTCCTCAGAACTCGGCTCATTCCCTACTCTACTCCCACCTGCCAGCACGTCGTGCCCATCATTCCCACACCGTCTGAGGACACACACGGCGCGAAGCTGGTGCCAGCACTCAGTCCTGCGCTCTCGGCGCTTCTGTAGGGCTCTCCCACACACACTGCAGGTAACAGTCGCACTGCCCTGCTCCTCGACTTTAAAACAAGCAAACTCCCACAGAAGACTCCTCTGATCCTATGCCTCCTGGGCCTCCTTCCCCCATTGGTAGGCTCTTCTGAACACCACTGACTCTCTGGCTTTCAACCCGGTATCTTCTATGGCTCAGTCAGTGGTGACAGAAGGACAGAGCCTCCCTTAGGCCCCCAAATCTTAGACCTCTGTCCTATTCAGAAGTACACAGCCCTTAACCAGGCTCCGAAAGCTCTAAAATGCAGCCAAACCACCCCTCCAGAATGGCCAGATACATCCACTGAACCTTCCCTGCTGCCAAGAACAATGGGAACATCCTTTTCCTAACATGGGCCAGTTCTCCTCAGGCTTCCCTGCTAATGAAACACCGCTCCCCTGCTAATGAAACACCACCTCCCTGCTCATGGGAAAAATTCCTGCTGACTTCATTACACTGGGGTTTCCCTGTAGCTTCTAGTATCATACACGTAGCTATGATATTTCCCAGATTACAGCCTTTTGCCTACCCTTTCAAAGACTGACTTTCAGTATAAACGCAGACAGGGCAAAAATGGCATACAAAATACCATTTAAGAACAAGCAAAGGCATTTTCATACTTGCATCGAGAATCAATTCGGACACAGCTAAACCCAGATCTTATCCTGGGGAATAAAGCATTCTTCCATTTTCCAACCCTCAATCTAATTCTGTGAATTGGGGCAAGCAGGGACATCTGTTGTCTTGTGGAAATAAAATTCAGAGAAGCACACCCATGGGAACTTGTCCAGTGCTGTTTCAGTGGCATGGTTCCAGAAACTGCCTTCATACCCTGTCTTCACTCATGCACTGCTCCCAGATCCTTGCAGTAATAATGGCATGAAGGTCGCACAGCCTAAACCAGTTCATGAAATCTGCTTGTTCTACACTAACTCAAAAATTGTCGCTGATCTTCTTATCTCTGCATTTGCAACAAAGCTGTCAGCATCTTTATTTCTGACTTCTGGAGAGCTTAGCCCTCCCTGTCAGGTAAGAGCTTCTTTCACTGATACTATTAAGAAAAAGGAAGCCTTTAAATTAGCAGAGTGGGGTGAACATGGCAGCTATGTCTTGCTAAGGGACAGACCAGTTTCAGCAGCACACTGCTGACTCATACTTCTCTGCTAGGATACTCTACATCTCAAAACTATTGATGCCTGGATTGTGTACCACCTCCCATTAAAATACCCTACTTGTAAATCCCATTGCCACCGCAGTCCTTTGCCATGCCACAGCCCAGATCTGCTCCTCCACTGTGGATGCTATTCCCAAATTGAACATGTTTGCTTAAAACAAACAAGCCAGCTGCTTCTATGGTATCAGTTTGTTTTAACTATATGGTGTAATAGCTGCATGGATTTAATTTAAGACTGATAAACTCTTCATCTGTGCTGTGAGCCACTCTGGAATTTGGTTCCCCAAACTGTGGCTTCCCACCAGTGCCTGCAATGATGAATGCTGAAAGGTAACCACAGAAACACCTTACTCAACAACAGCAAAGGCCCACCCACTAGTCATCAAATCTCAGGGCAAAGCGTGACAGGAAAGGAAACTTTAGCTCTATTAATTTTGCGGCCTCCCAGTCATGCAAGCTATCTTCCCTGCTCAAGCCATCCTGGGTTTTTTGGAACTCATTTGTGTTGCCTGTTTGTGCAACGCCTTGGAAAAGAGAAACAGGCATGACAACGTTTGCCATTTCCTCCACCTGGAGGGAGGCCTCCATGGAAGAGCTCCAACAGTGACAGCACACTGTCCTTTCCCCTGATGAGGGACAGGGAAGACAGCATGCTTCTGCCTCAGGGTAAGGAAAGTTATTTCACACCTGACATGATGCATTACAAGTAGTACAAAAGCAGCGCAGGAGCCAGAGAAGGGCAGCTTCTGCAATGAAAGTTTTTAGGACTTTCACTATGGAGACTTGGGTTTAAGTCCCAGTGTCTTCTCTACTCACAATGCTAAGAAGCATAACAGAGTGCCTTTGCTGGGACAGAAAGACAGCTAGTAGAAAAGCACCATCAAAACATCCTCTTGGGAAGAACTTCTTTTAAGAACAGATTTTTTTTTTAAAACAAAGCATTGATTTTGATAAAAGTTCCTGCCAAAGCAACTTGGAACAGCTTTGTTTCTCGCAGTTCAGAAGCTCTATTTCAGAACTTCCAAATTGTACATATTTTATCTTGGAGGTTTTTATCCCACATGCATCGTTATTGCCTTGCCCTAACATGACAGAAGTAGTGAAATACTTTATTACTTTTTAGATCATTAAGATGAATCGCTACTTACTACAGAACAAAATGTTATCTGCTTTTCTAGATGAAGGCATTCCTGGATGTTGTAATGGCAGTGCCAGATTTTCATTACATTGCAAACAAGGGACTTGTTGTTCTGGAGAATAAGATAAGATGTTTCAGTCATATTAAGCAGCAGCTGTTCTTATAGATTTAAAGAAAAAAAAAAAAAAAGAGGTAACTAACTACCACGTTTTCTTATATAATATACATACTGTGACCTACTACTAGTCTTTACTTAGAAAATCAGCAGTAAGCGTAAGTAGTACAACAACCTAAAATGGATATAACTCAAAACAAAAATTCAGAAATCCCAGAGCAAAACATTTCTAAAACTCAAAATCTGGGACACACTGTCCTCATAGGAAATTTTAAAAATAAATTATTTAAATCTGATTAAAGAGGGGGGGGGGACACAGGACGACGACCAAACAAGATTTACAGTGTCAGAATTTCCCAGGAAACAGTAATTCTGAGTTAGGCTGATGTGCGTTAATTCTGAGAAGCCTGAGCAGGATTTTTTTGCTTGGGACAAAGTCCAAGCGGATCAGGACGGAGGGAATTCTGCAGGGATCCACAGCACAAACAGCGAGGTTATGGGAGGTCAGGCACAGCTGGGTGTGAGAACACTCCAGTGCTGAGCAGAGCTTTGGTGGAGGAGTAAGGCACTGCCAGAATAGAAGAGCAAGGAACATGGGGGTTGCCTTCACTCTCCTGCCCACTGTCTGCTGTAAAGCAGCAGGACAGACCTTGAGAGGGAGAAGTGTCATGCTCCTGCAGGACATACACTACTAGCCATAAAAGGATGCTTGAGGCTCTACTGGCAAGCACCCACACCTGCTAGAGGGGTGCTCAGGAAAAGGCATGCCATCAGCAGCAGAATGGTGCCTCCCTTCTTGCTTTTCCAGACTACATTAGCAGAGAAGGGTGCCAGCAAGCACCAACCACTGCAGAGACAGGATTTCAAGCAGTTATTTTGTGTTCAGGACACCAACAAAAGGCTACAGGGCATTCATCCAGATGCGTTCATCTTTTAATTTTTGTGCTCATGACTCATGACCTTTCACGCTCATGACCTATGCTGGCCTTAATCCTGGCCCTACTTAGTAACAAAATTACTTAATTACTAAATTAAATACTTGATTTATTTAATACTTGACTAATTTCATTACATTATCCAGCTTTTGCAAGTTACAAAGGCCACCTCTCCAAAGACAAAATTTTCACTCTCAAAGTATTTATGCCCCTTTTCTTTCCCACATAGGTAATGATGGATGGAAAAGCCAAAATAAATTAATAACTAACTACCTCCATACTCTTAGCTTTATTGCTGGTCAACAGGGCACACAATCAAGCCCTGAAGCAGAACAGATGACACATTTGCTGGGCTTATGGAACTTACCATGGAGTTTATTGCACAATTCAGGATCTGCATCACGTGTGTGCGTGTGTGTGTGTATGCACGCGTGCATACACGTTGCTGAGGTGGAAAAAGTTGTGATGCTGAACAAAGGGCCACTGTCTGCTGACACAAATGGGACAAAAAACTCACTGACCTGGAAGTTAAAGTACAAAATCTACTTTCAGCCTGAGTGCCCGCTGCCCATACACATTAAATGAAGAAGCCTTGTTTGAGCGAACTATAATCTTAATCTGCTTTTCTCAAAGAGATCACATGCCAGCACCATGACTCCCACCCCAGCAAACCCCATCAACAGCAAAAATCACATGAAGGACAATGTAAAACTAAACTGCCTTGTAGATTAGGCTTTTTCAGTCACAAGGTTACTCCAAATTATCCAGCATAAAGAAATTTATCCATGCAAGCCAACAACATTGGCAGGGGGAGAGTTACACAACAAGATACTGGCAGGGGACTAGAGTACTGAAAGCTTAGAGAGAGAGGGAACAACCTGTGAGAAAGCCTCTGAGTACTATGGCAATACAAACACACCATGAACTGCAAAGCTCGGAGAAGGACTCCAGAGAAGCAGCAAGCTCAAAGTGAAAAGGTATGGCAAGGTCACTCCCAGGTAAGTCGCAGAGCAAGATGGCCTTTTTCAACAACCCAAGCAACTGTCTTCGCATTCTAGACAGTCTTGGATGAATATTTCAGATAAACTGGGAGGATTGTGATGGCAGAAGCCACTCTTCTACCAGCATTGCTGGGTACTGCAGCTCTTGCAGCAGCTCAGGCTGCCAGATAAGGATACCACTGCAGTATGCACTGTGCTATCAAGCTGATGGGCATGCCCCACTGTGCGCATGCTATAGTGTATACACAAAACACAGGAGACAAGCTAACCATCAAGAAAGGAAGAAGCAGCAGGTGGGGAGCTAAAACTATAGGCAGCAGCTAGCTTAAAGTGGAAATCAAAATCTCCCATGTAAGAATTGCTGAAGATGTCCCACTAGAAGCAGAGTTCTGCCTCCCATATACTCATCCCTAACTGTGCAACTGGTGTTTACAGAAACTTGGGCAAGTGGCATCTTTGCGACACGCTCTGAGCAGTGCTCTGCTCTTAATCAACAAGGCTCCTCAGTCCTGTGCTCTGTCCACTGTTGCTTGCCAATCACCTGTGGTCCAGCAGAAAGTCATCCACACCGGAGAAGGGGCTCCATTCACTCTCTGAAGTACAGACATTAAGCAGAGATGCTCAGAGTTTGCCTCCTATATACAACTTGTACCTTATGGAGACTCAGCCCCACACTTCTACTTATCATTTCAGAGTGGCAAAGCAGGAAGGTGGCAGCACAGGCCATCCCTCCTAAAACCTCAGCTTCATTTTAACAGACGCCTTCTCAAGAATCTTGCCTTCTCTAGATGAACTTCATGTAATGGTTTCTTCACCACTCCCTTCCTCCTCCATTACATCTTTCATTTGCATAAGTCCAGGTCCTGCCGTGTTTGGTAACGGCTGTGCCAGTAACACAAACTGTGAAAATTACCCTCATGTCGTATCTCTAGACTGAGGCTCTCAAAACTGAACATTTCTTGGGTCACACTCTCCCATCCTTCCTTCATGCAAACAGGAAGGAATAACAGTAACTCCTTCCTATTCTCGAGGTACTATCATCCTCCCATGTGGCAGCTGGGATGGCTATACTATTTAAAGAACTAGTAAAGGGAGAAACAAGTACAGCTAGAGCTAGGTTGCCAGAACTGCCATTAAGAGCATTCGAGCTCTTCCTGTGACTCTGCAGTGCCCCTTCCTTTGCTGTGCTCAGTTTCTCGCCATACCTGTTGGCCCCAGATATTTAGATGGAAAACTCTTCTTTGCCATGCCTGCAAATTCCAGCCCGGGAGCTGAGAATCCCTGCAATGTCTCCTGATGCTCCCTGCTATACACAGGATGATCTCAAAACATCCAAGCTGTGACAAAAGAAAGGATGAAGCCCAAGACTACTTCTATAGCCCTTTGAAGCAAGCTGAACCCAGAGCAAATATTTAACGGAGACAAGGCCCCTTCCTCCCCAGGCAGCAGTTTGTTCACAAATAGTTGTTCTAAGGCTTTCTATCTTGTGGCAACCTTGCTGCTCACATAGTCATGGTTATCACCATAACGCTGACAGGGTAGCTGCAAGTGAAATGACATGTTGATGCCCACTCTGCCCAAAATGCTAGGATGAGCACGCAAGACAGAAGAATGACCATTCAGGTTTGCTGGTGAAGGGAGAAGATGAAGCAGATCTTTAGAGCTTGAAGCTGCTACTTAAACAAAGCTACAGTTCTGACATCAAACACATAAAAGAGACAAACAATGGAGACCACAACATGTGACAGCACTTCTCTCCACCTGTCTGCAATAGCAATGTATTTCATGCTCATGCACTGTAAAAGCACCAGTTGCTTTTGTGAACACGATGTACTTTCTCAGGACTCTGTAGCAGGCTGGTCTGACTGTGCGTCAGGCTCTCATCACGCTCAGAGGTGTGCTTGCTGCAGAAAAACTAGTGCTGGTACTTGGCTTACTCTCACATCCTTTGGTTTTGCACTGGCAGCACTGGAAATCAGCAAAGCAAATCTGATATATCATGCCGCAGCACGGTGGTGCACTCTGTCACCAAGAAGCAGATGAGATGGATTTCATAAAAGTTGGCTCAGTCTTCGCTCTTTCTGGATGTAACTGAAGAAGAGACAGCCATAGAACAGTCACAGTCCTTTCTGAAGTAACCAAGTACCCCACATCCTCTACAAAAGGTACTCTTACAATGGTCTGTAGGACAGCAAAGGGATATTAGTCCAACCATAACAGCAGGGAACAGAGTAAGCAGTAATACACCCAAGGTCAGGCCAGCAGTTTGTCACACAGCAGGGATCTGAATTCAGATTTGGTGAATCCCAGTATAGGACAGAACCACTGGCAAGTTTCCAGCAAATACAGCATTTAACTTCCCAAAGGGAGCAAAGTGGAATGACAGCTAATTTGCCTCTGACCTAGCAAAAGCAGACAGAGAAGAGAGTGAAAGTCACACCTGCTTTTGGGCACAGCTGGAATTACTCAAGTCTTGCTTGTGGGTAGGAACTTCTGTGAACAGGTTCCCCCTTCTTCACCAGCCCTACCCACTCTATCCCCACAGTGAAATCCACACACATGTGGATTTCTTTCCTCAGGCATGAGAGAAAGAAATCTAAAGCAGTTTGCTCAAGAGCATATCCCTTGAAAAAGAGCTGATTTTGCAAAAACTCCATATTCCACACACCATATTCCCCAAAGGCCTGATCCCAGGATCCAGCCCAGAAGGAAACCCATCATGGTATTCAGTTCAGCACAGCACATCTAGGTAAGCACGATTACTTCTCTTACTACTAGCATGTTCCCTGGTCTGGTCCATTCCTTCTACCTAGGGGGTAACATAACCCTTATGTACCCTCTCTGGAGGGGGTCAAAAATCCCAAATAACATGAGCAGGCAATTTAGCAAACCACTTGTACTTTTATTCTACCCTCAGAAGGCTGTTCTGCCAGACCCACTGTGGCAGTGACAGGTGAGACCAAAGAGTCCACAGACAGAGAGGTCATACAGGTCCGTATCCTGCAAGACACCACCTCCTGCTTGCAGGCACACTTCCAAAAGCCCACGCCAGGCCAGAGGGCAAATCTTGGGAACAGTTCAGATGCAGACTCTGAACCCCAGGCATGTCAGCCTAAGCCCATCTGGCACAACCAAAGAGGTGACTGCAAGGCAGAAGAAAGCTGGGTACAGGTCTGATTCTGTACCTAGGGCACATTTTAGAACATCCTTGAGGCTACAGTAACTTCTGCTACCTCTCTCAATTGCAACAGCTGAATGCAGAGCATGCTTTGGCCATGATCCCTGGGCTGCAAGACAGTAGCATGTAAATAGCCTCCTGTGTTCACCAGGGTCTGGATGGACCATGCTGAAATTTGCAAGCAGCTGCCAGGCACAAGAAACAGAGGAGGACTGTGACATGACTCTCCACAGGGAGGAACATCTGTAACTTCTGACACTTAAAGCATATCAAAACATCTATGGAAGAGGAAGTAGGCTGGAAACTGGATAAAGTCTCTCTTGGTACCTCAACAACTTCTTGACTGTGAGAGCTTTCTTTTTCACTTGGTATTTGTCCCTCTGGATGCAACCTGGAGTAGAAATACTAGTTTATTAAAACTTAAATACAGCTTTTGAAAACTAGCCCAGACAAACAAAATGTTAATGCAAGTTTTTGGCTTAGTCTTCACCGCTTAGGGAATGACTCCTCCCCTGTAATAACATAAGCTGTAGCAGCTCTGTTATTCCAATCACCATAGGCACAAGTATCACCTGTAACACCTCTGAAGCACACTGCCCTTCAGCACACCTGGTCCCCCTTTACATCTAACAAGCAGGGAGGGAAGGATGTGCAAGTGGTCTACAGAAGCAACACAATGTTGGTGTTCTTTCCCTCAGAAATGAAGACTGTGAGTAAACACAGGAACAGACTACCACATGGAAGCTACTCTAAAGAGAGAGTCAGCTCTTCTGCACCTCAGGACAGAGGAAGTACTCAGCTTTAATGACAGCAAGGAAGATGAGGCGCAAAGAATAACTTTCTAGCAGGTAGAACAACAAAGCACCAGAACAGATTGCATACAAAAGTCCTTATCAGCATTGGAAGCCTTTTAGGTCTGGCTGGGCAAACATTTGTCGGGAATGATGTAAGCCAAGTTGATTCTTACTTGGACAGGGAAATTGGGCTAGATGACTGTCAAGCTCTCTTCCAACCCATTTTGTTCTATGGCCCTGCATCAAGGAACTGAGTGCTGGCCAGTAATCCACCCACATTCAGTCACCTGGGTCACCAGAGATTTCCTGTGTCACCCTACTGCAGTCACTCTATGTCTGTCAGTTCCTCACCTGGAAAGGAGTCTCATCCCTACAAGACCACAAGCTGGGCAGAGCACGCTGTGAGGATAAACACATTTCTTTGACTCTCTTAAGGTCCCTGAGAAAGCCCCAAAGTCCCTTTCACCCAACATCTTGGGTGGAAGACTGAAAACACAGGTGGTCCTTGCACTTCAGGGTGCTTAGATGGAAATTACACCAGAACAAGAATGGTACTCGCTCTGTCCTCCAGCACACTAGATTGTCCAAAACCATGGATTATTGCAGCCCTAGAGAGACTTCAGGCCTCCCATTAACAGCACGAGGTACATTCCCAGTCCTGTATCATAGGCTGTGAGGTCCCCTTCCAGCTTCCCTACACGAGCCCTGCGCCAAAGCTCTTTTACCGGCACAGGAACAGAGGTTAAAGCCCCACTTCGCTGCTGCACCTACACTGAAGCCCTGCATTGACCCGAGGTCTCTCACTGGGGGCCTGCACCTTGCCGTGCTCCCCACACAGAGGGAAGCCTGTGGCAAGACTGTTCTCCAGCACAGGCACAGCTAAGCTGGGACCACAGCACCATCTGCAGGGCTCTGCCAAAGACCAAGCTTTTACCAACTCCTCCTCAGGGAGGGCCAGCCTTATCCTAGTAAATACTTCACACCTGGTAACTCTCCAAAATGCAGGCGTGAGCACACACACGACCGCGGTCTTCAGGGTCCTGGAGGAAAACAAAGCCCCTCTCCGAAAGCATCACTTCAAGAAACAAATCACCATTTATGACAGTTCCAAAGACCCAGGAAGTTCCCAGAAAATTAAACATATGTCAGATGCTGGATTACATAAAATGCCAACTGAAGCGTCAGCCTTCTGTGGCTTCAGAGAGCAGCTATGCCTCTGCAGGGAGTTCACGTGCACAGTATATTGCTGGCGTCAGCTGAGCCTCCTGCTCACAGGCAATGAAGACAACACAGACATGGTCCAGGAGTGCCTGTGGTTCTTTAAAACCACCATCTCCAAAAAGCTTTGCAGTGCTTCCGTACCAAAATGAGCCTGGGCCAATATGCGTAAAGCACTGAAGAACACACTGTACTACACCAGCACATTCCCTCAGATGCAAGTCTGACAAACAAATCCAGCCTCTTGGGAGGAAGAACAATTTTTCTCCATTCTCATCTTTATGAGAAGGTCAGCAGCACCATGTGATTTTCTGAGACATATAACCACTACGCAATGCAAACCCACAGAAATGCAAGCGTTTTTATTATTGCTTTAGCTATAAATATAGGAATTTAACACTTGTCCTACTGGATTAGACCACGAGTCTGTCTCACAGAGAAAGCGTCCTGCTCAGAACTCAGACAAGTGATTGACTGATGCTCCCAAGAAAATGCACTCTGCTTTCTGCAGCCCAGCCACCAGCACTCTCAGAGGACATCTGACTCTAGCCTGCTGCAAGGAATCAGCCTACCTCTTTAAGAATGCAGTATGATGCTGTTTAATGCTCTTATGAGCCAGTAAACTACCCAGCTTTTAAAGCATCCTGCAGAAGTAAACTGTGCATGTTGCTCTGTGTCATACACAAACACTAGTAACACCCAGATGAAATCTGTGAACTCATTTCTTTAATTTTTAAACAAAGTCTGACAAACCAAACTTAAAAAAAAAAAAGACCCTAAACTACTACTTAAAAAAACCCAACAAACCAAACAAAATAACACCTCTGACTACAATTCATACTCATGGCTCTAGCAGGCAAAACTGAAAGAGATCAGCTGTGCTGGAACTTTATTTCCAAACTTAGGATCAAGTGCACTTCAACTGAACTCTTTTAGTTCTCTCCTTCCCTAGATTTCTTCTACTGTGTTTAATCAGGGCAGGTACTTCAGTCCAGAGGCGGCTTACAACTTCAAGTAAAGAGCGCGGAGTAGTGGGGAGGATAAATGTCAGTCTGTGAACAGAGCTGTATAAGCCCAGAGGGTGGGGAAAGGATCCATGTGGAGACCCAAGCGCTGGTACATCAGAGATAGCTCGGGTATCTGTGGAAAAGCAGGGCCAATGTTCAAGAGTTAAAGAGCAAATGAAAGACTGGGAAGTGTGAGTGCGGGAGAGGTAGAGGGGAAAGAGCCTAGAGGTATTTGTGCTCATGTAAAGCCCTCCGAATCTGCTGCAGCCTTCCAAGCAGATGCAGTTTGCTGATGCAACTCCTACCTAATGTTTCTGGCTATGCGCTCCCAGTGCAGCCCGGACAGAGAGCCTGACAGCACCACCCTGGTGCAAAGGTCACTGTTTAGACACTTCCACCCCTACTGAGTGCTCACCTGCACTGGCCCAGCAACTGCTTCCATTCAGATTGGTAGACCAGATCCTTTCATTTGCTTGCTTTCCTTCCTTCCCTGGCTAGCTATGGTCAGGAAGGGAACTTGCAGCAGCTTGAATTTAATCCTGCCATTATTTATGTCATGATGTTGACTGTCCATTTCAGGGACTTCTCTGTGTTGTTTCAGGCAGCCCTACTCTGAGTCATCTTTCCCAAAGAAGCAGACCTCAGCTATTCCCACGGCTGTCAGGAGACTGGGTCCTACTCCAAACTTAGCTCATCAAATTTTGTACAAGTCATTTCACCTCCTGTTTTTCAACTTCTCCATCTGCAAAACCTGAGTAGCGATTCTGGCCTTCTTTTATAAAAAGTCTTGCATTTAAATGCATTACATGGAAGTTAGACATTTCTATTACTATCAGAAGCGATGTGCGGGTGCCAGATATTTATTCAGATCTGCTAGCATGTTTGAAAATGTAATTGCACAGCAATTCCTGTAAGGACACTGATCTGAAGCACTACCTTTATTACAATGTTTTGATTGTTTCTGGCAGCATCCAAGTGTCAGGTGCTGTAGATTCAGATGGTGTAACACGTGCAATGATCCTTCAATGACATGTCACTCAGCAGGACTGGGAAACAAAGGCTGCTTTGCTGTTGGAGATCTACTCCACAGCATCAGAATCCTGGAATAGAACTGAATTTGAAACATGCAGGTTAGTCATGTTCCATCACACCTGCAAATCCATGTGCCAATATAAGCCAGAGTTTGGACCTACCATCCAGTCTGGTCACATTCTATATAAATTTATCTCAAGGTTAAAAAAACCCAACCAACCAACCAAAAAACCCCCAAAAAACCCAAGTGAAATTCTTTCTAGGTCAAATGGTGATCTAACATGTTGAGAAGTTGTATTTTTAATGAAATATCTGGAGCTGTGAACTCTTCCATATTGGGTCCTGAGATTAATGAGTCACTTTAGCAGAGCAAATTAAGAAGTTGCATGCAGTTCCCCAAGGAAGGTGAAACACTTCTACATGCTCTGCTGAAGTTCCACATCTCTGGATGAAGTCTGTATCAGGAAACGAGGGGGTATGCCACTGCATGGAGAGTTCAATGCACTGGGGAATTAAGTGGAGATTCCTTTTGCCATGCAGAGTTTTCAACAAGCTGTTCAGCAGGGCTCACCAGCAAAAAGCATACTGCAAGAAGAATTATTTCTCGTATAGTTGTCATCTGCTTTGTTTTTGGATGTGCAGAAACCTAGGCCTGTGGGAAAAAGAATTACCAGAACTTTAAGTTTTGCTAGGGAGAACATGTCTCTACCTCCATCCTATAAAAGCAGCAATTTTCCAATGGCGGAAATCTCATCAGAGCTGGTCACCCCATCAAAAAGGCTTACGTGCATCAGAATTCCTGAGTCAGAAGCACTTGCCAGGCTATCTCAGGATATGAGAAGGTTGAGATACTTGAAGGGGGCCCCTATTTTGTTAAAGACTGGCTTCAGCTGTGGACTTTCTTTGGCTGAGTTCATTCAACACATCAGGGTGCAGGGATGTAATCTACAAAGGACACAGACCTATACCTGAAGCAAAAATCTGAAGGTAAAAAAGACTTACTTGCCACAGAAGTCCTTGTGAATGGCACGGAGGATGAGTGGTAAGTTGGGGTTTGCCTGTAGCCAGTTCTCCACCATATTTGGGTGTCTCGGATCAACTTCCAGAAACACACTCCTGAAAGGACACATTTGGGAGTAGAAAGTGGGGAGGTATACACATTTAGGTTGCTAAACTGATAAAAATTAAGGTGTGTCTTTCTGGATGACTCCTTCCAGCACAGGAAATGAGGTGGTCAGCAAACACTGCAATCCAAGAATCCTAAAACAGATCACAGCTGTCCATTTAAGATGCAGATCCAACTGCCTCCTTCAGGGGGAGAAAGTGTTGATCTTGGGAGGAATTCTCACGGTACTCCTCTGTATAAGCAGTTAAACCCCTGTATTGAGATGTAAGAATACCTGTTGAACCCCATGTGGAGATACTGCCAGCTCTATCCTTCTGAAGCCCCCAAAGATTTAAGGCCAGAATGAAGTTTTATGATGCAAATGCATGAACACCAAGCACTGGACTGGCAGCACAAAGTTCCTCTTTGTATAAGCAGGGTGACATTAAGTCCCAGTAGCGAGAGTCATAAAGTACAAGTTAGTACACACATTTTCCCACAGTAAATGTCTCCATAAATCAGTTATGAAAACACCACCAGCATTCAGACCTACATAGAGGACTATACAAAGGAGCGTGCAGCAGGGATAAGGGAACTAAACAGATGACCTCAGTTAGCGCACCAGGATTAGGCCTGGACACTGCAGGGCTATTTCCATATCTGCTTTATGACAACGGCGCATTTCTGAGTCTCCACTCCTGCAACGAGGCAGAACCACACCAGCTTACAGGCACACGGAGATGATAGAACTGGTTACAGCCTGTGACAGCACAGCAAGATACAAGTTTAACAGGCAAAGAACAGAAGCCAAGCCCCAATCACACGCTCTCCTGAGAATTCCCAAAACATCCCATGCTGAATACTCTCTATAAATTTACCAAACTAACTACAAGCTGGGTGTGGATCTCATTCCTGACCTTAAAAAACTTCCACTCCTCAATGGGGGCTCCACCTTATAAAACAAGCAAAAAGGGAAGGAAAAAATAATCCTAATGAACAACCCCATGGGACCAATCTCTGTTGCTGGGAAGTTCTGAGGAGCATCTTCTGCTCTTGTGGTCATGTGAAGCATGAGGAATAAATTCTGCATGCAGAATGCCTCTCAATATTCCTGCTCCTCTTCTCAAAACAGCAGATTTTCAATGACCTCTCTTATGCTGGTAAAATGTCAGGAATTTTCAACAGGATATGTGAATGCCCTGGCACAACAGACTTCTGGGTATCAGCATGTTGATTTTTAAGCACAAAATGGATCCCACATGACAGAGAATATGAACAATCAGTCTTGAGTATTAACCATGGAGAAATTTAACATTTAAGAAACTATCCCTGGCTGATCTTTCTCCTGGGATATTCAGCATTGTATCCTGGCACAACAAACAAGTTTCCCCTAATCAAGGGGAGGGAAGGAAGTAGAGATCTACATCCATTCTCACAGAGTTCTATATTGCTTCTCCTTCAATCAGCTATTCTGGTTAGAAAGCTTCCTTNACTCTCTCTGCTGCTCTTTCATGTTCTTTTTGCTGCTGCTTTGACCTTTAAAGATTCTCATTTCACTAATGACTATGAAACACCACCACTGGTCAAGGAAGGCTCATATCCTTTTATTAACCAATTTCAAGCTAATTTTGCTTACACACATGACCTTTTTTAAACTGCTATTATTAGATTGTGGGGGGGGAACAACACAGATGTTTTTGCAACTGTTTTCCCTCTGTACCTGCCTGTATGAAAACAGAAGTTATAGAAGTGAATGAACAGAAGACAAAATTCAAACAAAGAACAGTGCTTACCCAGAATCCTTCAGAATAGAAGGAGCCAGAGCCAGAATTGTTTTGATGACTCTCATCCCATCATCTCCCCCATCCAGTGCATCAAGGTCCTCATAGCTAGAGCGTGGGAATAAGATGACATTAACAGCAATTCATGTGCCATGACCCACGCCCTTGAGGATGCACTGCCCCACACTCCATGAAGAAAGGTGCACCTAACACACCTGAACTCCAGTACTCCTATAGCAGGTGACAGCACTCACAGTGTTTATGTAAAATACAAGGAGTAAGAAGGCAGCTACCACTAGGCTGAGAAACTCCATGTTGAGCACAAGCAGAAAACATCCCCTGAACTCTTCCTGAACATTACAAGCCAACTGCAGCCAGGGTCACACAGTTCCAACACATGGACCTGTTCTCTCTGTGCTAGCTGGACAGGGAGAGAGTGAGTTGTACAGCAAGGGATCACTTGCCGTATTTCAACCATGCCAACAACCAGGTTGGACTGCCTTCTAACCTAGCAGAGCAAATTAGGATGTAGAAAGCTCAGCTTTCAGAATCTGCTCTGGTGCACAACTTGTACAGAGGTGGGTGCAGGACTTTGTCCTGACACACACGACAATCAGTTCTGAGGAAGACCCAGCACACATAAAGTAGTTCCACAGCCCAAAAGAGCTTATTCACATTTGTGGGGGTTTGTTTGCTTCAGACAAGTATTGGGATGAGAATGGGTCACAGCATTTCCACCCAAGTTCTTTTCCATCACAAAAAGCTGCTCAGATCACTTGTACTTTCTTTCATAAACTCACATAAATTATATATATAAAAAAAAAAAAAGGTCTAATAGGAAAAAAGTTCTGAAACAGTTTTTGGATTGGAAACTTGTTAATTTCTAAGTGTGTGCTTTTTCCATTTTTATAAATATCTAAAATACTTTGATATTGTTTCAGACCTGTAAGCAATATCAAAGTAACACTGTATTATTATGTACCATATAAACACACCTACACTATGTACATGTATACTACATTTGCATGGTTTGTGTAGTATAAGGAAGCAGACAGAAAACCTTGCTTCAAGGAACAGGAGAGGAAAAAAAATCTATTTGATTACCAGAGGATTTCTGCATCCAAGGAAGCCATATCTTCATGGAAGACATACGGGGGGTTACTGACTATGAAGTCTATGGGTCCCCAGACTAGCAGCTGCTTAGCAGAACCTAGAAAAGAAAAAGAATCACAACCAGCTCTCAACCATAACAATCTCCCCTATAAGCTCAGCATCAAAACCCTATCCCAGAAACTGCCTCTCCAGACACATGCCCATGTATGTTTGGCTCTGCTTTTCTCTAATAAAATTTTATCCTATTTCTTTTTTTTGGGGATAGCTTGGCCTGCTCACTCTCACACCTTGAATGCAAGAGTGATACAAAGCTAAGCACAGGAAAAGTATCATTTTTTCATATCAACAGCCCCACTTAGTGGAACATGTTACAAGGCACAGGACCTTGATGCTCTGGAGCTCTGTGCCCATCTGGATCTAAAGCAACAACTGGAACTTGAGAGAGCCCACAAAGACCTAAGTGGGAGCTTAGACTAGCTGTCAGGATGCATACCCTTCCTCTTATCAGAGCTGCAGAAGGACCTCTAATGAGCAGAAGAGCCAGGCCCTCTCAGCAACATCAACCAACTAACAGTTTGCTCTTCTGCAAAGTTCAGCTCATGCTACCGTCTGCACTGACACATACCAACACCGAATCAGGCATCATGTAACCTCTGAAGTGCGGCACTGTCTGTCCTCAGGCCAGCCTCTTAGCACAGGGCTTACCCATGCAGGTGCAACGTCAACCCAGCTACACGGCTTTCGGGCCGGAGCTGGCTGGCTTACTGCTCTTTGGAGTATGAGCAGCACAAACTCCGATTTGCAGACAGAAGACTGTGCAGACATACCCCTAAGAGGCAGTACAGTGCCAAAAACAATAGTGTAAGAAAGGTGCACTAATGAATCTACAGTGCTGGAGCTCCCAGCTAAGAAACTGCTGAGCACATATCTACCTAACTGGATAAGCCTCACCAAATGGCAGTTTTAACTGGTTTCAGCTGGGTCTGGGGAAGACAACAGGTATCCTTCCCTGGTTCATCTCACCTAATTTTAGATGACTATGGCTGGGCATTTAATCTAAGTTAAATATCCAGGCTGCCTCTAACATCAATGGAGAGACAGGCACATACATGTTTATCTAAAGCATCCATGCCAGCATTGGAATGAATTACACTCTACAAGTGTTTGCCTCTCCCCAGTAACACTAGAGAGCATCTGGACTACCAGCTCAGACACAACCTTTAGACACCTAAAACCAGGAACAATTCACCTTCTGATGTAGTCAGGGACTTCTCTCAGCTGATCATCTGGCCTGGAAACCTCTGAAGAGAAAAGTTTTACTGGTTCACTTCTTACTGACCTTTTTCCTCTATTAACTTCAACACCCTCCTGACGCCTGTAACCCAAGTGGGTCCCTTGGCTGCCTCTCATGCCTGCCTCCCCCATCAAAGTAAAAAGGGAGAAAGACAAAGGGGATCATAACAGTGAAAAGACTTACTGTATGAAACATCATGGTGGAGGATGTGGATCCTCTCCTGCAGTTGCAGCCTGTAAAATTCCAGATGCAAGAACAGAAAGAAGAAAGATTAGGAGGCACGTTTGTGTGGATTAATGAACAGCACATTCTATAAACAGATCATTAAATATCACATCTCTTATCTAATACACGTATATCCTACACCACTGACTGCAGCTGGATTCCTCTCAAACTGCAAGGGAAGTTTAGGATCTGCTCTTTGCCCGAGGAAAAAAAATTCAAAGCAAAGAACACACTCGGCACCCATGGTGATTCCAGGGTGCAGCTCCTGTGCACCTAAAACCTATATGTATCACCCCTTGCCATACATGCAGCAGTATTCCCTCACCTTGCTCCAAGGCCTCCCCAGGTAAGCTCACTATCCCTGAAAAAAAAAAAAAAAAAAAAAACCAAAACCCAAACCCCACAACAAAAAAACCAAAAACCCAGCAAAAAAACCCAAAACACCCCACAACAAAACCACCTCCTTCAAATATGTAAACTTGCTGTTGTAAGTGAAAAAAAAAAAAATTGCTCACATTTGCCATATCTTTCACAAGCCTCCTTGATAATCTAGATCTTAACAGTGTCCTGGCATCTGAGTGTATTTTCTAGGCATCTTTGGATCTCATCTCACATGCCAATGTCAAGATGATGAGACATTACTGCACACTACCGGGAGGCCAGCACATGCAACGCAGCAGAACGCCTGTGTCAGACACAGAGCTAGGAAAAGGGACTCCTTTAGGGACAGCTCATGCACAGACTGCACAGTATAATGTATTTAAAATACACACTAGGATCTCTCAGATACTAGTTTCTAACTCATGATCTTTCTTGCCCTGACATCTCTGTGCATATGAATTGGGAATCACATGTTATGGTCAGTGCCTTTCATCTGCAGCCAGACATCCCCAGGGTGCTCATACCAGCAGAACTCCTGAAGGCACTACAAGACACAAACACCTCTCCTTTCCCTGTGACAAGTAAGCAAGGAAGCATGCTGGCTTGCTATTTTTAAGAAACAGGTCTAAACAGGCCTTGGTATTTCTTAGGGAGAAATCTCGACCAAGATTCTGATCTCTCTGACTCACTACACTAATCCAAGGTAGGACAACAGCCTTGAGACCGCCAGACTGCCACTGCATGGTGCTTATGGTGCTCTATTCTGTCACAACCTGGCATGATCCGTCCCTAGCTTCCAGCTTGCTACAGAATATGCTCCCTTCCAGGGGAAAATAGTTGAGACAGTGATCCCCTTAAATCTTAGGAATTCTGAGTAAAGCTCCCTTGATGCTCCCAGGGCAGGAAAGAGAGGCCAGTCTAAAAGTAGCCTTGGTGCTTGGTGGCAACCTGATACTACAGGAGAGGTCACAGAAACAGAGTGGGAAACAGCAAGGAAGGAACAGAACTTCTATTTGCTCAGCTACATGGTCCATCCATCAAAATACCTCTCTTTTCTCACCAGTTCTGCCTCTGGCTTTTGTGAAGACATTTGAGCAATGTCAGAGGAAGCACTTTGCAAAGTCAGAAAGACAAGGTTAGTTGAGATCTGCTGTTGGAGAAAGACTCAAAGCCTCCCACAGGAAATGCTATTCCCGAAGCAGGAACAGCACATTGTGGCAGAGAGTCTGCATTGTCCCCTAACTCTTGTCCTCAATGCAGTCAGTGTCTAGAGAAATAAAAACTGCCCAGCTCTTCCCAGCATGTTCTCTCCTCCCACCACAGGGGCAGAGTCTTCCTCCCAGCTCTTCAGCGTAACCCCTCAGGGCTACCCAACGGGGTTCATAGAGCATGCTGTGACAAAGGCTTTATACCCAAGTCCTACTTGCCTTTGCTGAGGGCCTATGGTACCGCCCTGTCAGCAAACACAGGCATCAAGAAAGGGAGGGATTCCTGCACCTGTCTGCAGTGGACCCAGATGGGCCATCTGGCACTGGGATTGATTTAGTGAGAGCAAGACTCACCTAAGCATCTAGAGAACACAGGTGTGATAAGGGAGCTCTGAAAAGAAGGCAGGAACCAGGCTGGCTTCGGTCAAGCAGTAACACAGCTTATCCTACTGGCTTCTCTCCCAAGAGCTACAGGGCACCATGCCACGGACAAGATCACAAGGATGCAATGAAAATATCCATGGAGAAATATGAGATTCTCTGGCATGGCATTTTTACTCCCCCATCCACTCTTGAGCCAACAAGCAATGTTAATAAGCAAGATGATTTTTCCCAGATGCCAGAGCAAGAATCTACCAAGGAGGCAAAGATTTGTCCAGCTTTTATTATATCTGTGAAAAATTGCAAAAGAACTTGGTTTGACACTGACACATCAGAATGAAATCTCTGTTCCCCATTCCCTGTAACTGGACTAAGAAGCAAAGGGTAATAGTGAGGTGACAAATTTGGGAAGTGCTTGTTCCTACACATCACTTCAGACTCACGTAAGAGCTGGGACTGGGTTGCAAGAAGTGCAGAGATGCAGCTCAGTGCAGCCATAAACAGAAGTAGCCTGTCTCTGTAGCCCCAATGCTGGCAGCAGCTTGGGGAAAAAAAGGGTGTGTGGGCCCCGTGGACAGAAATGTCAGTTAATCAGCACCACTTCAGACTCACAGCTGTACTAGACTCTGAAAGAGGTAGCAATAGGAATCCTTTCTGAGACTGCTTTAATTAATGCCTAGGGCCCAGCAATTACTGAGCATATGAATACATACTAGAGCTCTGTATCTTTTTACAATGTCTACAGAGACTGGGATCCTGGACTCAAAAGCATACTGAGATTCTACCACGGGGCTCTCTATGTTAGTGACAGTTCAGAATAACCTAAGTTAAGAAGAAGCAGCTGAGGAAGCAGAGCCACTAGGAAGATCTGTCCTGACTTCAGGCACAAGATGTTTGATTCAGCAGCTCTGAACATCCAGCCGCAGCACAGGTGTCATCCAAACAGCACAGGACCCAGCAGCACGGTTCTCACCAAACCCAAGTCTGCAAGCAGGATGCTGAGGGATACCACACCAGCCCATCAGAGTAAAAGTGCTATTTGAGTGTGCAAGCTTATATCTAGAGGAGCAATGACAGAAACAAGCATGGCAATAATGATATAGGGAGCCAGAGAGAGAAAGGTTCAGGCTATACTTGTCCTCAACCTCCTAAGTGACGTACGTTCTTACTACCTGCTGCCTTGAGTTTCCCAAGTTCACAGAAAGGAGTAAGAGTTGTTACCATGAAACACTTTGAAAAGCCCTTGGAAGAGACACAGCACGTAAGTACTATTGCTTTACTTAGGCTGCTATCTTTGCAAAGCACATTCACAAGTCAAAGCAAAAAAAACCCTGGTAAATAATAAACATTTTTCTTCTGAATTCTTACACACTTTAGGAGCTCAACCAACTAAACAGTCTCTGGTTTTCAGTGGTGATAAACATGAGCCACATGTCCAAATATTGAGGACTCTTGGTCTTTCTCAAACAATTCACAAAAAATGGGTAGTGTGCAGGCTTGTACCTTTGTGCATTCTCCCTCGTGAGATCCACAGCAGCCTCCTCTTTATCCATGGCTATCACTCGGCTCTGGGACAGAAAAAAAACCAAACCACCAAACAAGTATTACAACATCAAGGTTCCTGAGCAGACACGCTCTGCCAGAAAAGACATGCAAGATAAAAACTGACAATTGACTGTTCACTCTCTACTCCTAAAAGGAATAGCTCATGAGGAATGCATCTCGGGGCACTGATGGGATCACGAATCACTTCTACTGAGGTCTCTAACGTGACAGAAGGCACTCTGCAACACTGCCAGCAGCCTACCAAAATAGACAGGCTTCTGACCAAACCAACTCAGCTGACAACAATGAAGTCACACTGACTTACATCACCTGATACCTTCATAGCTCCTAGCAGTAAGACTCAACACTCTGGCTTGTCTGGGGTAGACACAGGTTAAAGGAAGATCGTGTCATAGGCTTCTCCTCTCTAATATGGACAGACTGCCTCCCAGCATTAACACAACCACTTGGACAGAGGTTCTGGCATTTTCCAACTGTTATGCAGATACCTTTTGCCTAGTTACTCCACTGCAGTCCTTACACCCCATTCACTGCCTGTATTGACTGCACGTACTTGACTGTGTGTCAAGTATTTGAGAGTCCTCCAGCATAACTTTAAGAGATAGGACTACACTTTTAGAGATTTGCTTGACCTTCCATTCCACCTTGGGAAAAGTGCAGGCAAAGGCCTGACTTGGTTTTGCTTTGCTTGATGTTTTTTAAACACAGATGTTGGTAAGTATTTAGATAGAGAAAGCATGCTGAAAGAAACTACTTTGCATTTGGAGATGATGGTGTGATTGGCCATGATTCCTAGGGGGATTAATTTTACTGCCTGAGACTAGCACCCACACATATGAAGCTGACCCTTCAGGTGGAGGTCACAGCTGAGTCCATAAGTGAAAAGTTGCTGTTGTTTTCTCACACCCTAGTGCCAAATTCTGCCTGGAACACTACAGAGATCACACAGAGTGTAAACTCCGCTTAGCTGTCAGTGTGGCTACCACTAACTCCAACCAGTCAAGGCTCCTTACTTCTCTGGGCACAGCAGTTTGTGTTGGCCAGCTGGGAAAGGACTGTTATCAGTTACAAGGACAGACTGACACAGCTCTTTAAGTTAACAGGCAAGGAAAAGAGCATGAAGTACAGCTCAGGAAATCAGAGTAATTATACTTTGAAGTCATGAAGCTCAAGTATTAACCTTATCAGGTCACTGCGAGGAGGAACACAGGCCTCTAATTCTTACGCATCAAATCTTATGCTTCTACAAGAGGAGGGGTTGGCCACAGCAATTCTCATTCATGAGAAGGAACTGGCTGGTCTGCAATTCTGAGGAAAGGGGAATATTTTTCCCTTAACCACACGCAATGAGATATTGGATTAATTTCTCTCTCTGTTTACCAACAATATCTCAGTAAGCATGTTACATACCACAATAATCAGGGGCAAGAAGGGCTTTGGTCACCCAGATATCAGTCCCCTTCCTGCTCTTTTCACTCTGTTCAAAAGGTGTGAGTCATTGTTAGGGAACAAAGGACTTCAAAAAAGTGGTTTGGCAGTGTGACATGTGCTTGTCATATTGATCCCAAGTACTGACACTTCTGTGGTAATTCCTTCCCTGTATTCATTTAGTCTCCAGTGTCCTAGAGGCAAGATCTTTTGATTCACAGCAATGTAATCTTCAGAGATGACTGCCCCATAAATTTGACTAACAGAGTGTGTGCCTGTGCCTCAGTCCCTCTTACCCACAGCCCAGGATATTAGCTTAAACCAACACCCACCAGTGCTTCAATCTAAGGTGATTAATAGTGAGCTATGACAGCTGAAGAATGAGCACATTTGCTTCTTTCACTCTCACTAGTTCTCCATTATTCCTGCAGACAGCTGGGGAAAGCAATTCCTAAATAGCCCTCTTCTACCTAGCATGAACTTATAGGGCATGGCTGTCAGAGACCTTAGCTGTTGAAGTCCATCAAAGCAAAGAAGTTTGTCTGTGAAGTCTCAATGAAGACTAGTAGAGTGGGATTGTCCTGTAACACAGGCATCTATTGTACTATGAGCATTGGAAGAAAAGCTCACCTGGGGCAGTTTGCACAACAGACTCAAAGCAATTGCTCCAGAGCCACAGCCAATCTCCAGGATCACAGGATGAGGGACAGGAACTGGGAAGCAGAGGCCTGAATTCTTCCCATGTTTCCGAGATTCTTCCTCCACAACTAGAGAGACGAGATCCTAATGAAAAAAAACCAACCAAACAAAAAAAATAATTTCTAAGGGAGCTGTTTTGACTTACACCTTTGTGGTCTGAGGACTGGAGTTTAAATTTCTTGACTCTGTAGCCCCATGAAATGTATTTTTGTTGCTAGGTTTTAAAACACAGATGGCAGCAATGGAACTGACATGCCAGAATTCACTTCAGCTCCATTCCCCCAGGGTGCTTTGATTACTAACCAAATCCTCAGGATACAATTTACCACAGATCCTCTGAAATCTTCTAGCACTGTTGGAAAAAACAATAACCAAACTGCTGGAGCACATTATCTTCCACAGCATAATTTTATTTACTCCAAAATTCCAGCCTTCAGAATTTGTAAGCTTCAAAATTTAAGATGCCTACACTGCCTCAGTATTGTATGTAATCTGGAGGCAGAGGTACAGCTCCTAACAGCATCTAAACCAACAATCCAACCTGCAGATGAAAAGCCAAGACAATGAATTATGAAATGATCCCAATGAGCAGCTCCCTGCATGGATTTCGGATTGTGGACTCCTACTACATTTTGTTGGTATAAAGTCACATGGAAAACATTTTCATCTGTCCTCCTGGATCCATATGTGTCTCTACCATCACTGCCTCCTACCTCCCATTTATCTCCTCTTTTTTAAATCCTTTTGCAATTTCATATAAAATCCAACACAGCAGAAGAGGTCTAAAAGATTCAAAGATACACAGTTCTAACGTTTGTGAAAATGAGTGACTAGCTACTGGAGAAAGCACGCAGGTGCCTCCCTCAGACTGCAGCATGAACTTCCCTTGTCATTCACTGCAGAAAACTAAGACAGAAACCTTATAAGCACCTTGAGTGCATCAGCAGCTTCAGCAGGTGCTCACAACTTCCTGCAATCCTTGTGCTTTCATGGTGCAACAGTACAGAAACAAGGCCTTACTGCCCAAGGCACTCCCACGACAGCTAGGTTATTTCACTTGAGAGGTCTGCTCTTGGATCTCTCCTGTAAATCCAGAAAGCTTAACAAAATTTACAAAGAATAACTGACCTAATTTTGCCAACAGGTAAAAATGAAAGACATTACCAGAACAACTACTGGCCTTCCATTTTTACACAAGGAATCTTGCACGTTCTTGACATAAGCAGTAATATTTAAAAGCAGTTATGTCCTGGCAGACAGGTCAGCCTCTCTTTAGTAAAGCAATGCCTTTTTCAGGAGCCAGTGCAGTGTAATAGATGCTTTGTGCAAAGCTGTAGGTTTTTATGAAGATATTTGTTGCTGTTGGTCATCCTTCACGCTAGGCCAATTTACATCTACAGTAAGCAGGGAGGGAGGATGCAAACAGGTATAAAAAAACCCAGAGTGTTAGGAGTAGATGAGCTTCAACAAAACATACTCGGCAGCAGAGCACCTGAGACATGGGCTGTTTTGTCAGACAGTATTTTCTGAGGTTTCCCACACAACATGAACTGGTTTTAAACATATTAAAGTAATGTGCCCCTGTATGCAAGCGCACACCCAGTGCTTAGAGAACAGAAGTGAAGCTTGCACTACTTCACAGCCCGGGATGGAGAAACAGGCATACTTCAACATTGTCCAGGCCTTGCAAAGCCAGGCAACTTCGAACCACTCCATTTTAATAGAACCCTTTGCCTGTTGATTCCTCCTGCTGAAAGAGCCTGAAAGCATAAGTAAAAAGGAATGATTTGGTTTATTTGAACATGTAAACACTTGATATTTCTTCTAGTAACATTATGACTTCTTCAGATCAGCTTTTCTGAGCCTTTGCCATTTTCAACTCAGCTGTGTTAGGCTTTGCTGCTTTTCCAGTAGCCTGGCTCTGCCAACACTAGCCTTTTGAGAGCCACTGGCTCCTTGACTTTCTTTAGGGTCATTTTCACAGCCACAGACTTTTGGGGCCTTCAGGGGCTTTTTAGCAACAAGCACCTTCAACTGTTTTCATTGTTTTCTCTCAAATCTTCCCCAGTTGTTGAGCTGGAAAGAGCCAGAGATGCCCCTGCTTTCGCTCACCAGATACTCAATGACAACAGCCTTCGTGCTTCTCCAGGCTGTGCCCTCTGCCTTCCACAGCTTTCAGTGCTCCTCAGTGATGAGCTCTGTTGTACTCATACCCAAAAGCCCAAGAAGGAATGAGAAGCAGCCCACAGGCTGGAGGGCACTATTCTGAGACCTCTCTCAGACCTGTGTCTTCACTGCAAAGTTAAGTCTGGTGAGTGATACCTAAACTAGCCTCAGGTATGAGAAGCCACACTGCAATGCCATACCCTGGTTACCATGTTGTCATTGGCACTACACTCATAAAGGAGTTTTGCTAATGGCCTCCAAAATCACGTATTCCTTGTTGCTGCTCTGGGATTCCTTTCCTAGACAATTATGGAGGAAAACATTCTTACAGGCTCCCAACAGGACTATGGGAAACCGTTAGAGGACTACCAGCACTGAGACAACAATAGGAAAAAATAAACACCTTAGCTACCCACTTTTGTGCAAAAATGACTTTGCCTTTCAGCTCACAGCTCCAGATGAATCAGTTTGAAAACACTTCAGCAATGGAGACTGCCAGAGATTGTAACCACAGCTGGTTTGGGTAAGCAGGTGCTGATGATTCCAAGACCACAGAAGAAGAGCCACCCACAAAATTCTGCTCAGCCATTAAACCACTCTTTAAAATACCAGCCATTTCTGGTCACTTACAAATATTTCCAGGAAATCTCTACAGTAACTCAGAAGAACCATCTGTCTCCAGGGCTGGTCACAGAGTAGCACAAGTTACTGATTACAAACGTCCAAATGTAACTTCCACAAAGTAGAACTATTGTCAGCATTTATTAACTTCCTTAAGGTTTATCATTAGTAATTTCAAGCTTGGAGTTTTTAATGGAACTTCCACTTTACACATTCCACAGTGAAAGTATTTTTAGAGTGCTTGCCAAAGCTCTTATTTAAATATGACTGATTTCAGTTTTCATCACATGTATATTAAGAAAAGGGATGTTGATATTACTTCAGCTTTGTACCCTACTTCCTGACTCCCTTGCCTTATCGTCTTGGTTATTTCATATACTTCTTACTGAGGCAAAAGCTAGTTCTCGCATTATACATGCTTATCATAATGGTTCAAAACTAAAATATATTTAAAATACTGTGACAACATAAAGAAACTACATCCTTTTCCAGACTTTATTATCTCACTACAATCAAAAAGTTCAATAACTATGAAAATAAATTCTTTTATGAAATAAATTTGATTGGCAAGCAAAACAGAAGGTGTATTCTAAATGGCAAATCAGGAAAAAAATTACTAGTACAGATTATTCGATGTTGAATTAAATTTGCAATTATGTGTATATTAAAAGCAAGAAGTAAAGACACAACAGAATGCACTGGCATAGGACATTTTGTAATTCTGCATTAACTGGCTGTGATATCACGGTCCTTTTCTTCACTTAGAGATTTCACATGAAAACCACATTTCCCCAACATCTGCAAAAGAATCAGGAAAACCCAACAACCATGAGAGACAGTATGCCCAGTTAGCCCACTGCCCTTGTCACTAGGTTTCCTTTTCAGAAATCATGAATGATTAAGTTATCCAAAATTGTTTTGAAACAGTATTCTTCAGATACTTCTTAGTATTTTGCAAGCGATCCAGACAAAATCTGTGCTTCTCCAAGCACACCATCATCTCCAAGATGTCACCACTGGAAATCGATTACAGCACTTTGCAGAATATAGCAGAACTACTACCAAATCTCATCTTGGGAGATGAAGTATTACTGGCCATGCATTACAGTGTTCATACAAAGACTACAAAATATCCTGCAAGACAGACATTCCCTACCTCTGTACCAGAATCTGACTAGAGCCACAGCTGGGGAAGAGCAACAAAGAGGCAGATGGTGCTAAAAAGAGATGCCAGTCCCAGACACAGAGTAACTGGGACAACAAGCAGATGGCCAAAGGCTGTGGTCTTTGCTGTGTAGGATACCCCACATCTTCTCAGACTGAACAGATTCAGAGCACAAAACATCTTCTAATGTAATGCCACCATTGCTAAAAGCCATCTTAACCGTCAGTTTGATCACCAGCTCTAAAGGTTGAGAGATGAAATTACAAAAATTCCCCTGGGAGAAAACACTTTGGCAGCCTAGGTAATTAACCTTTGGAATATGTTAGGTAAATTTCCACAACCTGGCATGCTTAACTGAAATGGCAGGCTGTTTAAAGGGGCTTATTTTCACTCACACCATTTACAGGATTCAATACATCAGCGAGAAAAATGTCCTTCACTACAGAAAAATGCTATTTTTGATAAACCAAAGATTTGGCAATCACCGTATCTTTAGTCTCTAAAAACAGGAAAATGAGTTTGGCTTGCTCATGTGCCTTGTCCCTGCAACATGCTAAGCGCTTCAGTACCTTTAACACATTTAACTTCACAGCTCCCATTTTCCAGATGAGCAACTGTAGAACAGCAATCATCCCAAACTCATGAAGGACTATGGCAGAGGAAAGCATGGAACCCAATGCTCCAGAAGCCTCATCTGCACCTTTCCAATGACACCACTTTAGATCGTGGCAACGGGTCCCCCAAACTCCAGTTAGGAACAGGCAGGTCTACAGTTGTGTAAGGGCAACTGACCTCCTGCAGAAAAGCAGAAGGCACAAAGATCAGGACCAAATTCCCACATCACCTAAACTAACAGTGCTTGGCTGCTCTTGAATCATCTTTTTGTTTTTACTGTTGTAGATAAAAACTGTAAATACTAAAAAAATAATCCAAAGCGCTGCATTAAGGAGCAAGCAAAATCATAAATTCAAGAAGTATCTTAGGACACATGATCTGATTCCACAGTTACCCACAGCATGTTAACCAATGGATAGGATGAATGCTCAACTGTGAAGTTACTAAAATTCAAATTATTGCTTACAATATGCGTCATTATTGTCAGTAACAACACAGCCTACACTAAAATCCTGCTAACCAGTGCTACGGGTACTGGCAGAACTACTTTTATCCTGGAGCCTGGTGCACATGTACATAGGTGTAAGTGTGACATTTGTGTCAGAGTGAGGAAGTGGAACATTTTTAAGATCTTTTCTCCCCTGCTCTGTGCAGGAAACTCCTTCCCCCAGCAAAACCCACTTTTGCTGGAAGGAGTGGAGGGACTGAATGGCAAACAGACAAAACCAGAGAGAAACTAAAATCCTCTCTCTGCTTTTGCTAGCAATGGCATGAAGGTGGAAGGGAAGGAGGGGCCTGGACATGGCTTCGGCAGCCCCCACAACTCAGAGGCATTGACATCTGCTTGCAGGGGCAGATTGCACATTTCATTCAATAGATGGGTGTACAGAGATGTTCAAGCAGCAAAGAAGAAGAGCTAGAAGTCACATGGAAAAGTGAGCTCAGTAGCCACCACTGTCCCTTGGAGCAAATCTTATGTATGGCTAAAACTGGCCCACAGCTGTCCTCTCCCCCACAGTTTCCAGGACTGCCGTGCGCCTTTCCAGGGCATACCAGCAATGCCAGTGTGCTCCAGGGCCTTTTTGTCATCTGTTACAGGCAGATAGCTTGACAGTCAGGGCAACAGGCTAGGCTTAGGAATGAGGCCAGCTCACAGCTCTGCAGAGTTACTAGTGTGACTAAATCCCAATCTCTCTGCATGTTGCAAACTCCTTTTGCACAGCAATAATCAATGAACTTCCCCCTTCTCCCTGATTTTACAGGATTTTGTGCAAATAAATATTCAAGAGGATGTCAAGAGCACCAGCCACCTCTGAAACCTGTGCATTCATGAGGGTGGTAAGCTAGGTGCAAAGCAAAGTATCTCGAAGGGTTTTTATACTGCACTGGGCTAGAGGTGATGCAGGTATCAAGTGACGGGTTTTCAGGGACCTAAATTCTGTGGCTTAGCACAAAATGGAGTGGGGAGAAGGTGGCAGTATCTAGACCCTCTGTGTCTTTGCCAGAAGTGCATTTAAAAAATCTACAGGGAAAAATGCAGGACATCCTTGAGAGGGAGAAGGCTATCTGGTCCTGACTAGCAAAGGAAGAGCTTGCAAGGACTAAAAGAGACCTAGTATCTCCAGTTCCATATATAGAGGACACAAATATTTGCTTCTCATGCTACTTGATTTCCAGCACTCACAGATTCTCAAGCTTTTGTCTCTTAGCCAAGCCACTGACAGCCTGCTTTCACCTTGCGATTCCAGGAAGTCTTGCTTCACTGCCAGATTCGCCCTAAGTTCACACTACCATTTATTTGCTCCCCCCCCACCCCCATCTCCTCTGTTGAGTGAAACAAACGCAAAACTTTGTGAACACCTCCAGCTTCCCATGAGCCTCTGCCTCACCCTTCCACCCACAACTCCTGTTCCCCAACCTCCCCCCAGCACACACTCATGTTCTGACAGGTTCTTGGTATTACCTCCCCCTCCCTGCAGCCAGGTCTCTAGTTCACTGTATTTCTTGGAACTGCAGCTGCACAAAGAAAGCGCGAGGACAGTGTCTGCCAGCACCCAAACCACAAGCTCCACAGCTGCACAGCTCCAACCAGCAGACAGCGCAAGGTCAGGCAGCTTTCAGCACCAAGACAATAGGGAGGAAACAGCAGAGATTGTCGCTGCTCAACAGTGGCTACAGAGCCGTGCACAAGTCCAGAGTTAAGGCAATCGTGCTACAGTCCAACAGTGAGTGACCCATCTGATGTTTCTGTGATTAAAAGTACAAGGCTAAGAAAAACAAGAGGAGGGGAGGAATGGGAAAGGCAAGGGCGGAGGTCACAAATTTACACTGCATTCCCTAGAAGCACCCTTTTTTCATGCCCCACATGCTCTGCAGAAAGCAGGGAAGACAAGACTCCAGGGGTACGAGTCGGGGTGGCAAGAGGCTCTAACTTCCCACGCTAGCAAACGGGATGAGGAAAGTAAAAGAAACATGAAAACCTGGGTAACCTCTCTGCTCTCGCACACTTCCTGGGAATGTTTTACTTATTTGTGTGCTTTCCAGAAACTTCTGTTCTCAGAATCCAGGACTCTCCATAGACCCTGATCTGATACTAACCAAATCACCCCTCCCCTCTTGTTTGTCCACTTGGCTGCCAATCAGCACGTGACAAAACACCGGGAAGCCAAGCTCAAAACCTAACTCCATGGCAATGGTCCTAGGAGATCACTGCCACGTACCCTCCTTCCAAAACCAAGCCGGCTACCAAGCCAGCCCACTGCTTAGAGGGCAGGGAGGCTATGGCGTTTTTGGCCTGGGCTCTTCTGCCTGGCACCACAGTAGGAAAGAGAAAGTGTTGCACAAAGCCCATGAAACTCTCCCTATACACCTATAGAAAGCAAACCACCAGAATAATTCCAGAAGGAGCCACTGATCCTGAAAGAAGAGGTGGCTTTATGCCGAAGCAATGACAGACAAACAGGTAAAGGCACACCTAATACGGAGGAAGGAGTTTGGCTTCCCTGTCGCACAACAGAAGCAGCTCCTGATGTGTCAGGGCACATACCAAGCGCCATTTCATCTGCTGGAGGAGGGGCTGTGACAGCACCCAGAAATTACCTCATCAAAAAGCAGCAACCTTTGCAACCCGTATATGCTAGTGCACAACAGAAGTTAACACAGTTGTCACGTCTGAACTTAGCCATGGCCAAGAGGGGCCAGAAGAGTGGATCAAAGTCACTGTAAAACACCCATACCTCGGGTCTCCAGCACAAACCTCTATCTAGGCACATTTCTCCAGAAGCAAGGTATTTTCTTTCTCTGCACATACTGGTATTGACCACTGCCAGATACAGCATCTGGACAGATGCACTGGTCCACCTCACCAATCCCTAGCTCTGAAATTCCAGTTACTTGGATGTCTGAAAGAAGCTGGGGGTTAGAGAATAGATTTTTTTTTTCCCCCTCTGTTCATGTGGGAATTCCGAGTCCCATCCCTCCTGTTACAGCCATTCTATAGTTTGTTTTTCTTCGCTTCTAGTCCTAAATCCTGTTCTAACTGCTGGTGAGCTAAGCTACTCAGCTAAAACTCACAGAAAGAGAGACCCTCTTCCAATTGGCAAAGGGAGATTAAAATGCTAAAGACTTCACAGACTTCTTTTAGGGCCAAAAAAAAAAAAAAAAGGCATTAACACCACAGAGATCTGTGAGAACATATTGGGAAAGTCTATGTAAGTTAACCTGGGGAACAGGTTTGTGCATGACTTAAAAGAACAGCTGTTGCTTTCCCTGCCTTCAGCACAGATTTTAGCTTTAAATTTACATTTTTTAGTCTGTCCTGGAAATCACCAACTTTGAAGTAATCCTCTGCACTAGCACAGCCTTCTTCTTCTTGCATAGGAAGCCAGGAGAAACCACTGCCGTAGTTCATCTTGGCCAGCTAGCCAGGAACAACCCTTTTCTTCCTCCATTTCCTTTTGAACAAAAAGAAATCTGTCCTGGGAAAACATCCTGTCCTGATTTTAAAGTGGCCAGCAATAGACTCCTGCTAGGCTGTTTCACTAATTAATTGCACTCTCTGTTAAAGATGTGCACCTTTTCTTCTGGCCTGCATTTATAGTACTTGTTATACACTTATCTATGAAACCAAAGAGACTTCTGTTATCAAATTTCTGCTCCCTGTGCCAGGTAATTAACCCCTAAGCTTGTCTTTGATGAGCTAAACAGTCTTTCACAACAAGGCAGATTTTTCCAGCTGTTAATCCACCTACTGGTTCTTCTCCACATCTACTTTTCCATTTCTTTCTCAACCAGTCAGTAACATAACTGGACATAATATTTTTGCAACTATTCCACTACTGCAGTACACAGATTATTTAATCCTGCTACTTGTATTTAGCAATCCCCTGTTAACACATGCAAGGATCACATTAGCCTGCTGGGCAGCCCACTGAAAATGGGTGCTTGTGGTCAGAATATCCATAAGAGCCCCAAATCTTTCTCCAAGCTCTCCTGGCAGCAGCAGCCCCTCAGCCACAAGGCACAGGCTGCATTATTTGTCTCTGCATATGTGATCCCATTAAACACTTGTGCCTAGCTCAAAGGGCAATTCCGATTGCTCTGCAGCAATAACAGGATCCCTTCATAATTCCCATTCCCCAGCCTCTGTGCCACAGCCCACTTTCAGAAACTATTGTTTTCCCCCAACATACTGATAAAGTATTGCTTATCATCTGGGCAAAATCTGATCTACGTGAGGCCACAACAGCAATGCTCCAACTTTAGCACATTAGTTTACAGCTACCTTTTGACAGATAGCAGTTAATTTTTGATCCATTAAATAATGCCCTATTGCATTTATGTTCAATATACCTTATAGAAGTATATATATATATATTTCAAGAAGGGATCTTAAGCTACATACAAGATAGGGCACCATGACCCTTTTCATTTCCCAAATTGGGAAGCCAGTGATGCAAAAAGGAGAAGCAGCCTTCCTTTGAAGAGACAACTGGTCAGAAGCAAAACCATGAAAAAAAAGCCAATCTCCTGACTCCTGATCAATGGCTGTACTCACTAGACAGCGTGACCTTCTGACCTTTCCAAAAACTAACTATCTGTGGCAATGAAATTAGGGAAATGAAAGGCCATTCTGCATCAAAAGCTTCCTTGTAGCACTGATTGAAAAAGTGTAAACTGCTTTGAGGTACAGCCCTGGAGAAAGGCCCCACCTTGCAATCTGTATATTTGCACATACATATCAGGAAGCAAAAATCCCCCCTTCTCTATGTGCTTCACCTTCTTCAAAGGTTAATGACTATGTTTAGCTGCTAGAAGTAAGGTTAAACTTCATGAAAGGTTTCTCTGAGCAAATCTTTGCCTAAAGTGCTTTTGCAGAGCACCCCAGCACAAAGATTGCCATTCAGCTGACAGATGCAAGTAAACAGCAATGGTTTTGGTGTATTGAGCATGTTATCACGGGAAAGAAACAATCTATCTTGGGAAACAAGATAAAAGCTTAAAAATCACCGGTGGAAAAAGAATTGATTAGACAGCGACAGGACTAAAAATTACAAATGCTATAGAGAGCAAGAATGGTTTATGTGTTACACAGCAAGAAATAAGGGCTTTCCTGTTAAACAAGCAGGCAGCACCAGAAGCAAAGGAAATAACTTTTCCCACTTACAATACAAAATTAGAAAGATTCACTGTCAGATGATGTCATGGAGGCTAGACACAGACAGACTTAAAAGAGGATTAAACAAATTAATGGAGGACAGATCCATTAGTGATTATGAAGCAGGATGGCCCCAAATCCAGCTTTGGCTAAGAACAGTCCTTAACTGCTGACTGTCAGAAGAAGGGGGGATCCTCCCATACCTATCTTTTCCCTTGTAACTTTGCCCCCCACCATCTCCTATGAGCCCCGATCAGACACAGTACATTGAACTAGACAGACCGACATAGTCTGACCCACTAAGTCATTTTCTTGCTCTCACAGGAGTTTGCAAATGCTATCTTTTTTGCATGACTACTAAAAAATGTTCAGCATGGCACAGACTTGCAATTTCTTTCGCTAAGATGTCTCCCAGGCTAAACACACATCCTCACCCTACAGTGCTCCCCCTTTACAGGACAATGGACTGTTCTCATGACACAACCACCAGAACAAAGCTAAGACAGAAAATAATTATGTAGGATCTGAGCTCATGCCAAGATCACAACAGGTCAAGGAGGTGTCACCAGGGGACTCCTGGGTGGCCTGAGGGTCAGAGGGGATGGCGGGACTGTGACAATCCTCCCAAACAGAACTGGAGCTCTCCTCCCAGCAGCTTTCCTCCAGCAAAAACAAAACTCAATGACTGAGAAAATGACTCTACCCACAGAGTAGTTGCAAGGGATAAAAGATGACCATTTTTGTTCCCATTGAACAAATAAGCCTTCATTTGCTTTACAACACAGCATCTGAAAGAGGAGGGGATCAGAAACACCAGAAATCCTATAATAATTAATAGGAAATAACACCATCAGGAACTCCGCCAGCCTAAGCCTGGAGTGCCCTCTAGGGGTAAAAGACTGGTGAGCCACATACCCCAAACTACTTTCGGAGAAGTCCTGTACCAAACCAAAACCTTTCCTTAATGAAGTCATGGTGAGACTTCATTTAGCCTATATTTGCCTGGACAAAAAACGAATTATGTATTCACGGCTGGCTGAGTTCTCCTCCTCCTCTTTGTCCTATTTCTCCTATGATCCACAAGGCTGCTGCCCAAGTTTTAGAAGGCCTTGCTTTGGGAAAAGGACTTTCTTGCCCATTAATAGAGTGACTAAGCAATGTTGAAACAGGGATTCCTTGATATTACAATAATAATCGCATAACAAAGATAATTCAGGAGACTGAGCACCCCCCTAAACTTTGGCCCAAACACCTCCCCATTGCAGAAGCCTGGATCTGGTGGTCACACAAGGAAAACAGGCAGGACGCTGAGTTTTGCAAGCTCTTGCAAACCCACTCAGTGCTTGCAGCAGCGAGTCCAAAACTTTGCTCACAGCGGGGCAAGGTAACTGGAGGAAGGTGAGACTGAGGACTGCTTAACAAAACTCTCCTCCAACAGTATGCCTGTGCTCACAGAATTATCTATCAGCCCTGCAGGCCAAGAAGTTATGACTGAATGCAGTCAGCTTTGTTATCCCACTCTCACAGCTTAAACAGGACCTGCTAGTTTCCTAATTTTAGCTGCCTGTCCCCTCCCCACCCAGATTCCCACAGAACAGAAGAATGAAGCCACATGTGCTGAAAAAATATGCCCAGAGGGAGCGAACGGGAGAGGGCTCAGCTAGCAGAGAGAACAAAGTAGACTACAAAGGGGCAAATTTCACACAGGGCAAAATTAAGCAGACAACTGAGCTTCCCTCTTTGCATGTGTCTCTCTGTCCCCACGACTGAAACAATGCTGGTGGTTTATGTCCAGCTGTGTTCACCTTCATGCCATTACCAACGCGGCTGGGAACAAGAGTCATAACCCTTCCGTTGTAACCATAGAACAAAATGTGTGCGATAAACATGGCTCCTCTTCCTTTTAGTCTTTGAATCAACAAGTAGGAGCATTTGCAGAAGCTACATAAATATAACTAGAAGGCAAATTTTGCAGCTGCTTGTGTATCTGTACTAACAAGTCAATTTAGGGAGTCACATTTACTCAGCCAAGGACAAGACATGCCATATGGCTTGTGTGTGCAGTCACAGATAAGCAACTTGAACCTGGGATATCAATGCTGATAATGAACTACTTCCTAAAGAACAAGCATTATTTACAGGTATTATTTGGTGAAAGGTTCCAGCACTATTGGTTTTAAGAATGCTGCAGACAAATCCTAAACAGAAGGAGAGCAAGAGATGCAACTAACTTCCACCACAGATTTTCAGTCCAGTGAAGTCTGGAAAAATTACTCTGACGAAGCAAAACATAGGCAAGCCCCAACCCAAACACACGACACAAAACCACACAAAGCTCGGAGTCAGAGATGACCAACCTTTCCTTCCTAGCAGAAGGAAAGGACCTGGACACCAACTCACTTTGTGCAACAGGTTACACACAGTACACGATTCCTGGAAGCAGCACATGCCTCAAGCAATGTCCTGCCAGGTGCTGCTAAATAGCTGGATCTTGTGCCCATGCTCTTCCTGTCCCAAGTAACCTCCCCAGCACCAGACCACAAGAAATATCTCAGTTGCCAACAGAGCTCCATTCTTGAGCTATCATCATAAACTTCTGGCTTTCCATAATAAATGTGCTAAAAATGCGCCTTCATAGTAAGTACCGTGACACATCAAATAAAGTTTTCCCAGAGAGACAAGGTTTGGGTTAAGCTGTTTATGCTACAGTTTTGCACCAGGGTATGTTAACTGGTTTCAAACACAGCATGTTACACAGCACTGCATTTCAGTTTGGGCCAGCGGAGATGCTTTTACCAAAATCACGCATGTGGGCGCAATTAACAATGTTCTCAGGAATTAGCCACCCTGGCTTCCACTCCATACAATAGGCCTTTGTTTGAAGCCTGGCACTGCATGGAGAGAATTAGAGCACAGCACCAGAGGAAGCCTTGCCAGCAGATGTTTTGACTGGCACAACATGCAAGTTCTCCCTGGTTTTAACGCTCACTTTGCATCCAGGAATTAACAGGGAGTTAGAGGTTGGAAATACTCTCTTGAATCAGCTGAAGCGGAAATACTGTTGACAATAACAAAGCTAACCATTGCTGGGCTCCAACTGGCAAAATGATGCCTTAGACCCCTATCTCCAAACTTAATTGCCACAGAGTGATCAAACCCAGACACAACAGAGAGCTCACACCTTGTCTGGACACAAGTGTCATCACTATGATTTAGGGCCCAGCAGGCTCTCAATGAGATGTTGCTGATGCCCCATGTAAAATTAAGAGTCTCGTCCTGAATATTCTTCTACAGGCTGAGATGAGAAGATGTCTAAGTGGTAGTTGTGCTGACTCCCACTAAATGATTTGGAACCCTCTCATGGATTTCAGTAGCACCCTCTTCTTCAAATGGCACAATGGAAGCACAGCCTGTCTTTGCCTTATAACTTTTGTGAAATAAAAGGTGTCAGATGAAGGATTCTGCAGACTGCATCCTCTCCTTACTGAGCTGCTGCTTTCTTCATACATTCCCAATACTATCCCTTTCCCAGATAAAGCTAAGGTGGTCTTCCCATCTCCAAAGCCCACTCAGTCCTTGGTACATCTTCTGACACTGTCAGTAGAGGACATTCTGTCTGAATGATCCTTTTCATTCTTTTTACAGCATGGGCCCTTACTTACGGAGACCTGAGCAGAGGGCTGCCAGCACATTACATTTTGCAGCAGGCAAACAACTGAAGAAAGGACCATTAGACTGAAACAGATTTAAGCTTCTGGGACTCCTAAGTGGACAAGCTACGGAGACCACTTCATCTCCAAAAGTTAACACAGGCTCCAGAAGAATACAAATTCTCAGAAGAAAAAACAAAACAATACCAATGAAACAACAACAAAAAAGAACCAACCCAAACCAACCAAACAAAACCCCTCACAAGACCTTAAACCTCCTGAAGACTAGTAAACAGAAAGACTTCCTTGCTAGGATGGTCTATGAGCTGAAAACTAGGCTACTGTCAGGGAAAGTTTCACCATGTAGTTAGTTCTTAGGCTTTTCCCCAGCAGCAGGAACACTGGGGAAAATGGAATTTTAAATTAATCATGTATGACTGTTCTTTACATCCTTAGAACTGACATTCATGTTCAATCCCAGCCCAGGTCAAAATTTACTCTTCCGTTTCCAGTGTTTGATTTGTTACTGTTCAGAAAACAACCCTTCAGTTTCCAGTGTTTGTCCAGAAACCACTGTGGAGCCACCAGAGAGGTGGTAGCTGCCATTTCCTACCAGCCTGCACTGTTCTGGTCTGCAAATGGACAAACAGGCTCTCTGGAGTCCATTACCATTTTCCAGTAGCAGCATTCCACTAACAGCTTTAAGGAAAAAAAACCAAGTGCTCCCATCACCGGAGATGGATCTCTGTGTAATTAAGTGATATGTTAACTTGCAACATCTCTTGCTCTGAGCCAGGAGGTACTGTACACCAGCACCAGTTCCAGATCACAAGCTTAGAATCCACCCCCCCCGCGCCCCCCTAATTCTAAAAGAAGTGATCTGACCTTCTCATCACTACAACCTCATGATATACAGGGCACCTTCATAGCAATGCTATGATTGTATTGTATGATGTAATTCACAGATTCAAGCCCGCCCCTGCCTCGTTCTCCACATTCATACCTCTGTTTCAGGCCGAGGAATAAATACTGGGGGTCTCATCTTCAGAGTCAGGTCCTGAAAGTCCCACTCACCCAGCACATACTGCACCGGCATTCTGTGGCAGGCAAAAGCAAGCGTGAACACTTTAAGACTACACTCTGTAACACAGAAAAGCACTCAATACCATGCTTACCTCATTACTAACCAGATAACCCTTCTGAGGGTGAGCACCTAGACACCCCCAAGGCTCTCAACTGCACGTGCAACGTGCGTGTGCGCTCTAAGGGAGCTGTGGGAGCTCCATTCCCACAGAAGAGTTTGTTATCAAGCACTGGACACGGGGAACTACAGGCCAGTCAGCCTCACCTCCATACTGGGGAAAGTGATGGAACAAATAGTCCTAGAGATTGTTTCCAAATATACTAAATACAGGAAGGTGACCAGGAGTAGTCATCATGTATTTACAAAGGGGAAATCATTCCTGACCAACCCGATAGCCACCCATGACACAATGACTAACTCGGTGCATGAGAAGAGAGTAATCAATACTGTTTATCTTGACTTTCCTAAGCGTCCTAATACTGTCTCCCGTAACATCCTCACACACAAGCTGATGAAGTACGGACTAGATAAAAGAGGTGGACTGAAAATTGACTGAACCGGCAGGCTCAGAGGGCTGTGCTCAGCAGCACAAAGTCCAGCTGAAGGCTGATCACTAGCGGAGTATCCCTGGGGTCAATAGTGGGGCCAATATAGCATAACATCTTCATTAACGATCTGGATGAAGGGACAGAGAGCACCCTTGGCATGTCTGCAGATGACAGCAAATTGGGAGGAGTAGTTAATAGACCAGATGGGTGTACTACTTTTCAGAGGGACCTCCGGAGGCTGGAGAAATGGGGTGACAGGAACCTCAAGAAATTCAGCAAAAAGCAATGTGAAGTCCTATAAACTGGGGAGGAATAACCCCATGCACCAGTACAGGCTGGGGGCCAACCAGCTGGACAGCAGGCTTGCAGAAAAGGCCCTGGGGATCGGGTGGACAAGTTGACCATGAGCCAGCAATGTGCCCTTGCAGCAAAGGCAGCCAGTGGCTTCCTGAGCTGCATTAGGCAGAGCACTGCCAGAAGGTTGAGGGAGGGGATCCTTCCACTCTATTCAGCACTGGTGGGAAACATCTGGAGTGCTGGGCTCCCAGTACAGGAGAAGCATGGACATACTAGAATAAAGTCCAACAAATGGCCATTAAGATGGTTAAGGAATTGGAGCATCTGACATAGAAGGAGAGACACTGAGAGCTGGGACAGTTTAGCCTTGAGAAGGGAAGGCTCGGGCTGCTGGCAGCAGGGGAGGGAAATCTCATCAACAACCATATGTATCTGGTGAGAGGGAGTGAAGAACATGGAGCCTGACTCTTTTCAGTGGTATTCAGTGAAAAGACAGGCAAAGGGCACAGACTGAAATACAGAAAATTCCATTTAAACCTAAGAACCACCCCACCCCCCCCCCTTTTTTTTTTTCTTTTTCTAAACACTGTGTGAGTGTGGTCAAACACTGGAACAGGCTGTCCAGAAAGTTTATATGGTATCTATCTTTGGATGTATTAAAAACTGAACTGGGCATGGCTCTGAGCAACTTGCTCTAGTTGATCCTGCTCTGAGCAGGGGGGGTGGACTAGATTTCCAGAAGTCCCCGTCAACCTCCATGATTCTATGAATTTCGGGGCCACGTTTTCAGCTGCTGTGAGGGACCATACCTCACTTCTTCATGCAGATATTTCTTGCAACCTTAACAGCACTTAAGACAGAGTGACTTGCAAGTCAGACAGACAGCTCCAGGAATTTTGCATTTCTGCTCCTAACACAAGACTCAAGAGCAGCAGGAAAACTTCAGGGAAGACACTCAGATCCTACAAACAGTAACCACTGTTAACACACTGACTCCCTGAGAAACCCTCACATCCTATTCTGTGTAAGTCATGGATCCTTATTTTGCTGTGCGGATTAATCCTGCCACATCATAACCACGCTCACATGAACAAGCAGGAGGATGCTACCTTCAGACATACTCCCAAGCATCTCCCACCCTTCTTATGATCCAAGTTCCTGAATATTTCCTCTCCCCACACACTAGTCCCCAGGCTCAGTCTGATTCCAGGTAGCTCCTTCACACCAAACCCATTTAATTTTTGTGCCAAGAGAACCACTCATACAGAGCAGACAAACGGAGGCCAAATGAAGACCAAAGCTACAGCAGCCATGAATACCTCCAAACACCAGGGAAATCCCTCTGCAGGCAAAGCCTAGAAAGGAAAGCACAGCAACACCACGGACCAGTATAGGACTGGCAGCTGAAGAGAGTACTGAAACAGAAGGGGCCGAGGCTAAATTTTGTAAGCACAGAAGGGCTTAATGAAAACGTACCCAACTCAAGAGTCAGTATTGCCAGTTTCCAGCTCCTCCACAACATCCCTTAAACCCCCTTTGCTCCCAGACAGGACAGGCAGGTGATTTGCTACCTGACAACAACAGCAAATGCCCATCACTTGACTCCCCATGACAGACCTACACAGCACTGTTACTTAACATGTCAGCTGCTAATGGTCTTCTGCCTTCTCTCTGCCACCATTCTTCTGGCTGTGTTAAGACTGAAGGAAAACCCTCCAAAGGAATGACTGTAAGAGGACGCTCCTACCTTTCTAGTCGCTTGTTGCTCAGCTGCTGGATTTGCTCCTGCTGTGCTGCTGTAAGCGGAGCATGGAGGCTTTTGGAGTTCAAGCTCTGAAACTGAAGACAAGGTTACTTTAAAACCTGCCCACTCGTGTCACTTGGGTGTCCTCTGCACCCTCCCAAGGGTATCCTCCAGGGAGACCCAACATGCTGACAAACACATATGCCTGGGACTGTTGGAAACCACAAATGATTAGGAGAACCTATCCGCATGTTTGAAAACAAACTTGTACAACTATTCTTCTGCTACTTTTTGGGGCTCAGAAGAGTAAGTAAAATTAAGAATCATTCCACCAAGCAAGTCAGGGTACAGTGTGGGTATATATGCCATAGGTTACATTTCAGTCTCTGCAAAAGAAGGCATTTAAGAGACCCCAAGTGTTCTACTGGCATTAATAAACTATGCCTCACCTTCTCTGCCATCTAAGGAAAAGTTGTTCTATTTCCCGTAAGTGACATAAAAGAAAGGTAAGGGATTCAACCAAAATGACAAAGTGAGAGGCACACAAAGACCTTTTTCTTTTCCTGTTACTTAACTGTTTTTGCTCCCAGGACAAAAGACACGATATATTCACTGGACTCTTGTGCTTCAGGGATCCCATTTGTCTCAAACACCTTCTGCCAGTAGTTGACCACATCAGTGGCAGTCATGAGCCCAGGTCTTGCATCGCAGCTCTGCCTCAGAGATGACCACTTTGGACTGAGGATAGGACTTTTACTTTGACTCAATCCCCCTGGCATGCACGGCAGTAAGACACCAGACAATCTTCTGAGCAAGGGGGGGGTGAGGCATCTCATTGTTGTGAAATCAGTTCCTGGCTTCCACATGTGTTCCTTGTTGCCACCAGCTGATCTAGTCAGTGCTGAGACTCACAGGACACTTGGTGCTACCACAAGCCACTGTGGCTAAGCACCAGCTGACACCAGTCAGTGGATTCTCCTCAGGGCAGCATGAAAATGGCACTGGTTTGCAGCTCTTCTGGTCTACAAAAGGAGGCAAAAGTACAGCCTGAATCCCTCAGGCTAGCAAATCACAGGTTCCCCTCTGACAGAATGCAGACTGCTTGCCCTAATCCTGGCCCACAGGTACAAAACCAATTACTCATACCCTAGAAGTAACAAAGGATTACCCCGAGAAAAGACTCAGGTGACAGCTAACCAGCTCTGCTACTGCAATCCATTTTTTCGCAGAGCTGCCCATTTTCACAGGCCAGAGCTACTAAGAGGCCAGTCCGTACCCATGGCAGGGCAGAAGTGAGCGTGCCTACACACAGGCACAGCACTCCTACCTGTCCTCGGTCCCAGAAAGCCGCACACGCACCAACCTTTGGCTCCAGCCCTTGGCTCTCCACCCCATGGGTTCCCTGCAGGAAGACCTTCAGTTTCCCCTAGATTCTTTCTTTTATTCCTCTCTGTTCACAAACCACAAGTCCTAGGTTAGCAAGTGTCCTCACAGAAGACTGACTCCATGGGTCAAGTGTCTTCCACACTGTCACCATCCCCAGAGAGCAGGCAAAGGGCTGCAGAGCCAGGGCTGAGCTGCTAAGAGCAGAGGAAGGAGAAAAGCTCACAAGGTACAATTAAAGGGAAGAGAAATGCTTGAAAGATGCAAAGGCCAGAAAAGGCAAACCCTGCCACAGGAAAGTCAGTCTCTTAAAGGAGAGAACAGAGGGAAGAAAAACAAACAAAATGACTAAAGGAGACAAAGGAGATTAAACTTTACAAAACAGCTGCTGCATTTCACACTTGGAACTGTATTTTAATGGAGACTAACAGAACAACAATCCCATTTTCCTGCTGTGATCCATCAGAAATGAGGGCCCCCCTCCCATCTGACTCTCAGTCCCTGGAGCCACTGTAGATTTCCCAGAGCGCCCATTCCCATTCCTCTATTGATGGCTGTTTTTCATGTCTCGGAGAGTCCCAAACCCCACCTCCTCCAATTCCTCCAGAAAACCGCCACACAAACAACTAAATACCTCTCCCGAGCAGCCGCCAGCACCCAGGGTAGGTGGCTCTCAGCCCTGTAGGAGTGCTGCTGCAGGGAGATCTGTGGAGGCTGGGTCAGCTCCCACCCGGGCAGATGCTAGCATTGAATCCCTGCAGCAGCCCTGGACCCTGCTGCATGGGGCACCTGCACAGGCAGCAGCGTGAGGCCTGCCCTGCCCCTGCTGCACAGTGAAACCATAGGAAGAGTCAGGTGCCCACTGCCCTCCTTTGCAAAATCAAACTAAACAGAGCCCAGGGAAGCAGCAGAAGGAATACCCTGTAGCAAAGACCTCAAGATCGGCTTACCTGCTACTTCCTGGCAAAGGGGTGGGTGCTCTAAGAGCCCAAGGATCCCCATCTTACCATCTTCATTACCAACAGCAGAGAGATAAGCAGCCCCTATGAAAATTTGCCTTTACGTCACACATAAGATACAGTCTTTACCTGAGCAGCACCCCACACCAAGGCCCTGTTTTGGGTATACTGCCACAACAGGAACACTAAAGGAATAAACCATTAACCATTAGTGTTGCTAGGGAGGCAGATAAGACTTTAACTGGCCATGGCTGGAACAATGCTGCCACTGCTGTCATTATTAATAAAGAAGACCAGCTACTGGTGCCAGGTCCCTGCCAAAAACAGTCCCTGTATGCTACTTTTTGGTGCCAATACCTGTTTGCACATGGGTAAGGAATAGATTTTCTTTTTTTCTTGCAGTTCTGTGGTTTGGTCCGTTCAACTCCCCCGTCCCCCACTCTCTGTAGCCCAACACGTACACTGGTGGCCGTAGAAAGGCAGGGCCTGTCCCACTCCCGGCCCCTGCCCCTACACTCCACAGGCTCGGGCAGGAGCCGGGGCTTGCGCCGTACAAGTCGAACCTTTCTGCTGCTGGGTTAGCGGTCAGCTGAACCGGCCCCCGCACAGCCCCGCCGGCCGTACCGGGGGAGGGGGTACAAGTCCCCATTTGCCAGCCAGGGAGATGCCCACCCACGCGTCATTTCAGCGACCGGGCGGCTCGCCGGCGGTAAACGAGCCCCACAGAACACCGCCGGGACGGGAGCCCGGCTTTCTCTGAACAGGCCATACCCCGAGCAGCGCCAGGCACCCCGCCTGGCCCGCACCGCGGTGCTGGCCCGGAGTCCCTTCACCTGGGCGGCAGAGGGCCCCGGCGGCCCCTCAGAGGCGAGGGAGCGCGCCCGCACAGAGACGCCTCACCTCAGGG